>JAACNH010002001.1:0-49359 GCA_019447015.1 Hymenochirus boettgeri
TCATGAGATAACCTACTTTACATGGCTGTGTCCGCCAGCTGAGTTATATATATTCACACACACATATTGTAGCTCTATGCTCATCATTCTTACATTTTTACTCACACATGCATTTGGAGTCAGGAAAGAACCCCCCCCCCTCTTAGCTGGATATTTTTTTCCTTCCTCTGGATCAACGTTAGGTAGGGTTTAAAAAGGAGGGGTGAAAAGGTTGGACTAGATGGACGTATGTTCTTTATTCCAACCTCAATTACCATGTTACTATGTAACTGGTTATACAGAATTATGGGTAGGGTCAAAGGTTGGACTGGATGGACGTATGTCTTTATACAACCTCCAATACTATGTTACTGTATGTAACTGTTAGACAGACATTATGGGTAGGCTCTAAGGTTGGACTAGATGGATGTATGTCTTTTACAACCTCCAATACTATGTTATATGTACTGTTATACAGACATTATGGGTAGGGTATAAGGTTTTGGACTAGATGGACGTATGTCTTTATTCACCTCAATTACCATGTTACTATGTAACTGTTATACAGACATTATGGGTAGGTAAAGGTTGGACTGGATGGACGATGGCTTTTATACAACCTCCAATACTATGTTTCCTATGTAACTGTTTATACACATTATGGGTAGGGTATAAAGGTTGGACTAGATGGACGTATGTCTTTATACAAACAACCTCCAATACTGTGTTACTATGTAACTGTTATACAGAACATTATGGGTATAAAGGTTGGACTAGATGGACGTATTCTTTATACAACCTCCACTACTATGTTCTATGTAACTGTTATACAGACATTATGGGTAGGGTATAAAGGTTGGACTAGATAGACGTAATGTCTTTATACAACCTCCAATACTATGTTACTATGTAACTGTTTATACAGACTTATGGGTAGGGTATAAAGGTTGGACTAGATGGACGTATGTCTTTATACAACCTCCAATACTATGTTACTATGTAACTGTTATACAGACATTATGGGTAGAGTATAAAGGTTGGACTAATATGGACATATGTCTTTATACAACCTCCAATACTATGTTACTATGTACTGTTTATACAGACATTATGGTGGTAGGGGTATAAAGGTTGGACTAGATTGACTTATGTCTTTATACAATCCTCCAATACTATGTTACTATGTACTGTTATACAGACATTATGGGTAGGGTTATAAAGTTGGACTAGATGGATGTATGTCTTTCATACAACCTCAATTACCATTTTACTATGTAACTGTTATACAGACACTATGGGTAGGGTATAAAGGATCGGACTAGATGGACTATGTCTTTTATATAGCCTCCAATACTATGTTACTATGTAACTGTTATACAGACATTATGGTAGGGTATAAAGGTTGGACTAGATGACGTTATGTCTTTATATACAACCTCCGATACTATGTTACTATTAACTGTTATACAGACTATGGGTAGGGTATAAGATTGGACTAGATGGATTTATGTCTTATACTATACAACCCTCCATACTTTGTTACTGTGTAAAGTTATACAGACATTATGGGTAGGGTATAAACTTTGGACTAGATGGACGTATGTCTTTATACAACCTCCAATACTATGTCTATATGTAACTGTTTATACAGACTTATGGGTAGGGTATAAAAGGTTGTACTAGATGGACGTATATCTTTATTTAACCTCCAATACCATGTTACTATGTAACTTTATACAGACATTATGGGTAGGGTATAAAGGTTTGGACTAGATGGACGTATGTCTTTAATACAACCTCCAATACTGTGTTACTATGTAACTGTTATACAGACATTATGGTAGGGTATAATGTTTGGACTAGATGGACGTATGTCTTTATTTAACCTCCATACCGATGTTACTATGTAACTGTTATACAGACATTATGGGTAGTGTATAAAGGTTGGACTAGATGGACGTATGTCCTTTATTCAACCTCAATTACCATGTACTATGTAACTGTTATAACAGACATTTATGGCAGGGTATAAAGGTTGGACTAGATGGACGTATGTCTTTATACACCTCCAATACCCTGTTACTATGGTACTGTTATAACAAGACATTATGGGTAGGGTATAACGGTTTGGACTAGATGGACGTATGTCTTTATACAACCTCCAATACCATGTTACTATGTAACTGTTATAGAACCTTATGGGTAGGGTATAAGGTTGGACCTAGATGGACGTATGTCTTTAATTCAACCTCAATTAACCATTTAACTATGTACTGTTATACCAGACACTTATGGGTAGGGTATAAGGTTGGACTAGATGGACGTATGTCTTTATACAACCCTCCAATACCATGTACTATGTAACTGTTATACAGACATTATGGGTAGGGTATAAAGGTTGGACTAGATGGACGTATGTCTTTTTCAACCCAATTACCGGATGTTACTATGTAACTGTTATACAGACTTATGGGTAAGGGTATAAAGGTTGGACTAGATGGACGTATGTCTTATTCAACCTCAATTACCATGTTACTATGTAACTGTTTACACAGACTTATGGGTAGGGTATAAAGGTTGGACTAGATGGCGTATGTCTTTATTCAACCCAATTAACCATGTTACTATGTCACTGTTTATACAGACATTAGGTAGGGAAAAAGGTTTGGACTAGATGACGTATGTCTTTATACAACCTCCAATACTAGGGTTACTATGTAACTGTATATACATATTATGGGTGGGTATAAAGGTTGGACTAGATGGACATATGTCTTTATCAACCTCCAATACTATGTTACTATGTAACTGTTTATCCAGACATTATGGGTAGGTATAAAGGTTGGACTAGTGGACGTATGTTTTATACAACCTCCAATACTATGTTACTATGTAACTGTTAACAGACATTATGGGTAGGGTATAAAGGTTGGACTAGATGGACGTATGTCTTTATACAACCTCCAATCTATGTTACTATGTAACTGTTATACAGACATTATGGGTAGGTTAAAAGGTTGGACTAGATGGACATATGTCTTTTACAACCTCCATACTATGTTACTATATAACTGTTTACAGACATTTTGGGTAGGGTAAAAAAGGTTGGACTAGATGGCGTATGTCCTTTTATACACTTCCAATACTATGTTACTATGTAAACTGTTTACAGACATTATGGTGTAGGTATAAAGTTGGACTAGGATGGAGACGTATGTCTTTATACAACCTCCAATACTATGTTACTATGTAACTGTTAGACATTATGGGTAGGTAAAGGTTTGGACTAGAGCTGTGGACGATGTCTTTTCAACCTCCAATACTATGTTACTATGTACTGTTATACAACATTATGGTAGGGTATAAGGTTGGACTAGATGGACGTATTCTTTATACAACCTCCAATACTAGTTACTATGTACCTGTTTACAGACATTATGGGTAGGGTATAAAGGTTGGACTAGATGGACGTATGCTTTATACAACTTCCAATACTATGTTACTATTAACTGTTATACAGACTATTGGGTAGGGTATAAAGGTTGGACTAATGGACGTATTCTTTATACAACCTCCAATACTATGTTACTATTAACTGTTATCCAGACATATGGGTAGGGTATAAAGGTTGGACTAGATGGACGTATGTCTTTATACAACCTCCAATACTATGTTTACTATGTAACTTTTATACAGGCATTATGGTTAGGGTATAAAGGTTGGACTAAATGGAGTATGTCTTTATACAACCTCCATACTATGTTACTATGTAACTGTTATACAGACATTAGATATGGGTATAAAGGTTGGACAGATGATGTATGTTCTTTAACAACCTCCAATACTATTTTCTATGTAACTGTTATACAGACATTATGGTAGGTATAAAGTTGGACTGGTGGACGTAGTCTTTTATACAAACCTTCAATACTATGTTACTATGTAACTGTTATACAACATTATGGGTAGGGTATAAAGGTTGGACTAGATGGGACGTATGTCTTTATACAAACTTCCAATACTATGTTACTATGTACTGTTATACAGACATTATGTGTAGGGTAATGGGTTGGACAGATGGACGTATGTCTTTATACAACCTCACATAACCATGTTACTATGTACTGTTATACAGACATTATGGGTAGGGTATAAGGTTGGACTAGATGGACGTATGTCTTTTATACAACCTCCAATACCATTTTACTATGTAACTGTTATACAGACATTATGGGTAGGGTATAAAGGTTGGAACATTGGACGTATGTCTTATACAACCCTCCAATACTATTTACTGTGTAACTGTTATACAGACATTATGGGTAGGGTATAAAGGTTGGACAGATGGACGATGTCTTTATACTCCTCCATCTATGTTACTATGTACTGTTATACAGACATTAGGGTAGGGTATAAAGGGTTGGACTAGATGACGTATGTCTTTATATACAACTTCCAATACTATGTTACTATGTAACTGTTATACAGACTTATGGGTAGGGTTAAAAGGTTGGACTAGATGGACGTATAGTCTTCATACAACCTCCATACTATGTTACTATGTAACTCGTTATACAGACATTATGGGTAGGTATAAAGGTTGGACAGATGGACGTATTGCTTTTACAACCTCCAATACTATGTTACTATGTAACGTTAGACAGACATTATGGTAGGGTATAAAGGTTGGAACTAGATGGAGGTGTCTTTATTACAACCTCCAATACTATGTTACTATGTAACTGTTAATACAGTATATGGGTAGGGTATAAGGTTGGACTAGATGGACGTATGTCTTTATGCAACCTCCAATACTATGTACTATGTAACTGTTATACAGACATTTGGTAGGGTTAAAGGTTGGACTAGATGGACGTATGTCTTTATACACCTCCAATACTATGTTACTATGTAACTGTTATACAACGATTATGGGTAGGGTATATTTTGGACTAATGGACGTATGTCTTCATACAACTTCCAATACTAGTTTACTATGTAACTGTTATATGCTCTATAAACAACACTCCACGACAGCATGCTGTTTTTGCACATACATGGCTCTTATACATACGCATAAACCATTCAATGCTTTATATACAAAGTGTTGCTCTTTTACAACACATTCATTGTTACAATGCACACATGCTTTATGCACATCATGTTTTTCTTATATACATACATGCATTCTTAACCCTACACATGTATTACTTTACCACACGTACAGTGGAGGATGCTTTTATTCACACCAGAACAAGATACTGGAAGAATGGAGTGCTCTATGCAACAGCAGCTAATACAATACAATAATAACCATTTGTAAAGGCCTTTCTCTCCTAAAAGGACTCAACAGCGCTAGATACGTTCTCAGATCATACAGTTCTATTTACATAGAAATGGTCGAGTTGTTCATAATGCAGACTCAAACTGGTGGCTTGTCAGTTTGGATTAAAGGAACCTAACCCAAATTTTTTTAAACTCCATTATCTGAAAACAACTCCCCTAAACACACTCAATAACTATAAAACCCACTTCAGTAAATTGGGTTAAGTAAATGAGCCGTTAAGAACTGGATTAGTACTGTGTTTTATGTGCAGTTGTCATACCGACCTCCTTAACTCAGTCATATGCTTCCTTGCTTTATCTGTCCTGTAAAAAGATGGCTAGAGATTGTTGTAATGGGTGTGACCAACTGTAACATGCTTTCTTCCTGCCATAGCTTAAGGACTGTAGCATGTGCAACGTATGGGTCGTGCGACCAAACTGTGTGATACTAGAATGCTCGTAAGTAAAGCACAAACCATATGTTTTTAGTAAATTTCCCAGTTCCACCTATCAAATGAGAGGTAAAGAGACAGATACTACTGGTTATATTTCAAGAATGGTTCTGCCTTCGGTTCAGTTTGTTCTGTGCTTTAGTTGTCCTTTAAATGTTTCCAGGATGGGGATGTCTTGATTGGGTGGTGGCAGGGAGTTCCCAAGTGTAGGGCAGCATGACAGAATACGCTCTTGCAGGGGCTTTTTTGAGTCAACTAAATCAACCAATCTCTCTACCTGCAGATACAAGAAGACAGAAGTCTACTGCACTTAAATGATTTAAATGAATGATTACTTACTGCACTTTAAATGATTTAAAATTATTTAATTGCATTTACCAATCTTAACACGACCTCTGTGCTCTTGATCTTTTTCTGGTATCTGTGTTCTCACCCAGCCAGGGGGAGGAATGGGCCCCCAGTAGGCCGGTCTCCAATGAAAGATTTGGGCTGCCACATAAGCTCTTAGTATTACGCACTAAACAGCACCAGCGATGACTGATAGCATGTATGGAACAGAAGAATCCTCCTTGCTGCTGACCTTTCTTCTCCCTCTACTGACACTGGGAGGCTGCACTTCACCCACAGCCTAAAACTAAACTAATTTTGGGAAATTGGAGGTCAGAATGACGTGTTTAGGAGCACAGCCCTTTTAAAACCAGAACTATGTGCGTTCTGCCTTGGTTGACATGCTAAAGGTGAGACTCCATTGTCTGCCTGCTTAACCTGAGACTGTCATATTATAGAAGCAAGCACAGCAGTGGTTCTCATTAGCAATTACTTACTGGGACATTGGGCAGAACAAGGAGTCTGAGTTAAGCAATAATGGGGGTCTCAAGTATATAATCATATTTATATATTATCAGTACCTTCAGTTCATTAGTTCAGGTTAAGTCGGCCCAGATCATTAGCCAGTGTTATTAGCCCCAATCAGTTATCCAGTGTATTACCCGTGCGCAGCATCATCAATACTCAGCATATAGCCTCCAATATTACAAAGTGTTATTCTGCTGCCCTCCAATCATTAAGCCAGTCTATTAGCCATCCAAATCCTTAGTCAGTGTTATCAGCCTCCACATGACTTAGCCAGGGGTATTAGCCTCTCCAGATCCTTCTGTGTTATCAGCTCTCTAATCATTAGCCAGTGTTAATCAGTCCCTTCCGATCAGTAACCATGTTTATCAGCCCTCCGGATCATTCGCCAGTGTTATCAGCCCGTCCATTTCATTAAACCAGTGTTATCAGCCACCTCCAGATTTCCTTAGTCACTGTTATCCGCTTCGTCTGAACATTAGCACCTGTTATCAGAGCCCCCAGATCATAAGCCAGTGGTTTATCAGCCCTTCAGTATCGTTTGTAGCCAGTGTTATGCAGCCCTCCAGATCATAGCCAGTGTTCACCCTCCAGATCCATTAGCCATGTGTTAAGTCAGCCCTACAGTTTATTAGTCTGTTAGTTATGTTAACCATATCATACACTGAAAATGTTGCAGTCAGCCTGTAAAAATGAGAATAATAGCTAAAAATGGAAAGTGAGTGTGGACAGTTCCAAAGTGTGTGGTGAGTCAAACATATTTCACAATCTACTGGAAACGGGCCCTTGCTGTATTTGCCCCAGGCCAAAAGAAGGTTAGTTCCCCCACTGATTCTCAGTCCACCTATTCTTCACGCAAACATCACGAGCCTGCTATAGCCAACGTCTTAATGTCTGTTACATTAACAGGGGTTCCTCCCCTCACACACTGCACTTCCAGTTTGCTCTTTTTTTTTTTGTTAACTCAAATTTTTTAAACCCGAAACTGGGACATCACCCGGAGCTGCTGGCAATGCCGTGAAAGTCTTCCTAAGCAGGACAAATTGCAAAACCGGGACTGTTGGGGAGCTACTTAAAGTAAGTGGAGCAAGAGAGGAAAAAAGAGCCGTCTTAGCCAACGTGGAAGTAGAAAAAAAATACTACATGTCCTGATGTTACAATGAGAAAGAAACATGACACAAGAAGTCAAATGCCCAGATGAAACATCGGAGAACCATCGGAATAGCAAGTCAAAACTAACACGTATTATCTTTGAAATACACAGATCAGATTATCAATGAAATGGGAGAAGTGTGACTAGGTCCCATTTTGAGAAACCGAAAATCATAAAGTTCAACCAGACATTTCGGTTCGGGTCTATCACTAACAGCCACCAAACCTACAGTTAAAAACTGGTTAGCAGAGAAACTACACAAACGACCATGGAGATAATAAATCACCAGTACTACAATATGTGGGGGAGCTTAGGTGCAATTTGTACAACATTAACAATTCACAGCCAGCAATGGTGAAGACTACCCTACCAACCAGTACAACACAGATGCTCTTATCATGGTACAGCAACTAAAGGTACAACAAAAAATGACTTTGATTCGAATAAAGAAGTTTATTTCACAAAGACTACTCCCAGACCCTACCTTGATCACTATCTACTGAGCAGCATACGTTAAAGGGTAAACTAAAGTAAAAAAAACGTATTTTTATCATAATCAAACTTTTTTTTTTTAAACCCCAACATGATACAGGTAAACACACACTCCCCTCATATTGCAGCATACTTAAAGGTCTAAATAACTACTTGCCTCTGCAAATTTTTTAACCCAATCCACCAGTACAATCTATACGGTCAGCCATACTGAAAGGTTTAACTAAGAATACCAAAAAACAAATTTGATCAATAATCAAAAAAATTTGTTTTTAACTCCAACCTGATCCAGGAATACCGCCTACTCTAACTACCCCTCCATTTCATGGCACCATCTTTAAAGTGGTAACTATGTTAAAAACACACATTTGGACCAATCAATCAAAAAGTTAGTCTTTTATACTCACAATCTGACATAAGTACACACACCAACTGACTTAAACTTAATTCATGTGACACGCCACATTTAAAGGGTAAGTAAAAAAACAACATGTCCTCTTCATTGAGTGTTTTAAAATCTGCAGCAACAAACACACATTTCCCTTCCACAAATACGGCTCGTTCACAGGCCAAATTCAAAGTTTATTACTTAAACTTTCCCTTTGCAGTGACCGCTACATATCTCCTTAGTCCTATTGTGTCTTTATACTAGTTGTTTTTATTTTGGGAACCTCTCTATACCTTATCCCCACCCTTCATTTTTTACTCACTGTACTAATTCTGTTACGCATCCTCACATTTTATTACCCTCTACAATTTCCTGTTGTACCTCTTTAACTATTTTTTTTTCTCTTACCCCTTGTTGTTTCCTTATCTGTTATCTTTTGGAATTATATTTTAACCTTTGTTAAAATCAGTACTGCGTCTACCTGATGAAGAAAGTTTACTTATTGTTTAAACTAAAGATAACTGTATGGTTCGCGACACACTTGCGACCACGGGTGCCGACCCAGAGTCACTATGGTACGAAACGTTCCGTTCGGCCTGTGTAGTGGGCTGTGTATATGGCCATACATCGGGGCGATTGTTGCCACAAACGGACATTCGTAACACGTCGTGCGGCGTGGGTCACGAACCTCGATCGCATGTGTGAATGAAACTTAAGTCCTTAAAAAGTATCACTGTAGAAAACATTTTTTGAATGGTGCCCTTTGCTTTTCGCCTGAGTCGCCTATGCTGAACAACTACTTCGCAGCAATGGGTATTGATCCTGTTTCTTAAAAGGAAACAGCTTACACACAGGGTGGAGCCCCCCAAAACATAGGCATTCACCTTGTTATGTGTTATCTTAATAGTATAGCGTTCTTAATATTCCTGTGTTTGAATGCTTGAAATCATGGCGTCCACAGTGCCTTCCTTCTTTCAATTTTTGCATGTCTTTATACAGCCTCCAATTATTTTGTTACTATGTAAGATTGTTTCCCTGGTCAAGTAGACAGAGAAAAGAATCTTCACTAATTATTTCTTTCTTCCAAAATTGTCAAGACAGGGGTACAACCCAGCTAACGGAGAGACTTGGAATAGCCAAGGCCTAAATCCCATCAAAATTGAAGATAGTAGAGAAATAGGACTCAGTCTCACTCAGCAACATCCTTGTTTTGTATCAACAATATTTCCCACCTTGGGGAGAAAGGTAAAAATTAGCATGTGATAATAAAAAATAATGCTAAATAAAATATGAATTAGTTTCCGATCTGTATATATCATTAGAAGAACCCAATGATCACAATTATAAGAATCAGTCCTAAAGTATGTGGAATAATAAATCTAATAATCCTCCACCCTATAACAAAAAGTACAAATTAATTTGAGCAATCTGCAAACCTACATTAGGGGGTAGGGGATGTAAGGTTGCTAGTGGATTAAGCCTGGCTAGAATAGTTATTATGCACTGCAGGTCATGTCTGGTAAAGGTGTAATAGAGAGAGCACATAGGGGGTAGGGTATGTAAGGTTGCTAGTGGATTAAGCTGGCTAGAATAGTTTATTATGTCACTGAGGTCATGTCTGGATAAAGGTGTAATAGAGAGGAGCACATTAGGGGGTAGGGGAATGTAAGGTGCTAGAGGATTAAGCATGCTTTAGAATAGTTTATTATGCACTGCGGTCATTCTGGATAAAGTGTAATAGAGAGAGCACATTAGGGGGTAGGGTAATGTAAGTTGCTAGTGGATTAAGCATGGCTAGAATAGTTTATTATGCACTGCAGGTCATCTGGATAAAGGGTATAGAGAGGAGCACTTAGGGGTAGGGGAATGTAAGGTGCTAGGGATTAAGCATGGCTAGAATAGTTTTATTATCCACTGCAGGTCAGTGTGTCTGGATAGGTGTACATAGAAGAGGAGCACATTAGGGGGTAGGGGATGTAAGGTGCAGTGGATTATAACATGGCTAGAATAGTTTATTAGCCTCGCGGTCAATGGTCTGATCAAGTGTAATAGAGAGGACACATTAGGGGGGTAGGGGAATGTAGGTGCTAGAGCAGGATAAGCATGGGCTAGAATAGTTTAATTATGCACTGAGCAGTCATGTCTGGATAAAGGTGTAATAGGAGGAGCACATTAGGGGGTAGGGGAATTTAAGGTGCTAGAGGCTTAAGCATGGCTAGAATAGTTTATTAGTCAACTGCAGTCAGGTCTGGATAAGGTGTGTAATAGAGAGGAGCCCATTAGGGGGTAGGGGAATGTAAGGTGGCTAGAGGATTAAGCATGGCTAGAATGTTATTATGCACTGCAGTCATGTCTGGATAAAGGTGTAATAGAGAAGGAGCACATTAGGGGGTAGGGAATGTGGAGGTTGCTAGTGGATTATGCTGGCTAGAATAGTTTATTATGCACTGCAGGTCAATGGTCTGGATAAATGTGTATAAGAGAGGGCACATTAGGGGGTAGGGGAAATGTAGGTGCTAGTGGATTAAGCATGGCTAGAATAGTTTTATTCACTGCAGTCAGTGTCTGGATAAAGGTGTATAGAGAGGAGCACATTAGGGGTAGGGGAATGTAGGTCTAGAGGATTAAGCTTGGCTAGAATAGTTTATTATGCACTGCAAGGTCGTGTCTGGATAAAGGTGTAAAGAGAGGACCACATTAGGGGGTAGGAAATGTATAGGTTGCTATGTGGATTAGCATGGCTAGAATAAGTTATTATGCACGCAGGTCAATGTCTGGATAAAGGTGTATAGAGAGGAGCACATTAGGGGGTTAGGGGAATGTAAGGTGCTAGTGTTTAAGCATGGCTAGAATAGTTTATTATGCACTGCAGGTCGTGTCTGGAAAAGGTGTAATAGAGAGGAGCACATTAGGGGTAGGGGAAGTGTAGAGTGCTAGTGATTCGATGGCTAGATAGAGTGTAAATCATGCACTGCAGGTCAATGTCTGGAAAAAGGTGTAATCAGGAGGAGCACATTAGGGGGTAGGGGAATTAAGGTGCAGAGGATAGCATGGCTAGAATAGTTTTATTATGCACTGCAGTCATGTCTGGATAAGGTGTCTGAGAGAGGAGCACATTAGGGGGTAGGGCAATTTAGTGCTGGGATTAAGCTTGGCTTAGATAGTGTTATTATGCACTGCAGGTCATGTGTCTGGATAAAGGTGTAATAGAGAGGAGCACATTAGGGGGTAGGGAATGTAAGGTGCTAGTGGATTAAGCATGGCTAGAATAGTTTATTATGCACTGCAGGTCAATGTCTGGATAAAGGTGTAATAGAGAGGAGCACATTAGGGGGTAGGGGGAATGTAGGTTGCTAGTGGATTAACATGCTAGAATAGTTTATTTCACTGCAGGTCATGTCTGGAATAATTTGTGTAATAAAGAGGAGCACATTAAGGGGGTAGGGGAATGTAAGGTTGCTAGTGGATTAAGCATGGCTAGAATAGTTTATTATGCACTGCAGGCATGTCTGGATAAAGGTGTATAGAGTGAGCACTTAGGGGGTAGGGAAATGTAAGGGCTAGAGGATTAACTATCTTGGCTAGAATAGTTTATTATGCACTGCAGTCAGTCTGGATAAAGGTGTAATAGAGAGGGCACATTCGGAGGGGTAGGGGAATGTAGGTTGCTAGTGATTAAGCCATGGCTAGAATAGTTTATTATGCACTGCAGGTCATGTCTGATAAGGTGTAATGAGAGGGCACATTAGGGGCAGGGGAATGTGAGGTTGCTAGAGGATTAAGCATGGTAGTAATAGTTTATTATGCACTGCGGTCAGTGTCTGTAATAGTGTGTAATAGAGAGGAACACATTAGGGGGAGGGGAATGGGTTACGGTGCTAGTGGATTAAGCATGGCTAAATAGTTTCTATTCACGCAGGTCAGTGTCTGATAAGGTGTAATAGAGGTAGCACATTAGGGGGTAGGGGAAATGTAGTTGCTTTGGATTAAGCATATGGCTAGAATAGTTTATTATGCACTGCAGGTCATGTCTGGATAAGGTTGTGTAATAGAGAGGGCACATTAAGGGGTAGGGGAATGTTGAGTGCTAGAGGGATAAGCATGCTAGAATAGTTATATTATGCACTGCGGTCAATGTCTGTGATAAAGGTGTATAGCGAGGAGCACATATGAGGGGTAGGGGAATGTAAGTGCTAGTGGATTAAGCATGGCTAGAATAGTTTATTATGCACGTGCAGGTCATGTCTGGATAAAGGTGTAATAGAGAGGAGCACATTAGGGGTAGGGAATAAGGTGCTAGTGGATTAAGCATGGCTAGAAATAGTTATTATGCACTCAGGTAATGTCTGGATAAAGGTGTAAAATAGAGAGGAGCACATTAGGGGGTAGGGAATGTAAGGTTGCTAGGAGATTAAGCATGGCTAGAATAGTTATTTATGCACTGCAGGTCATGTCTGGATAAAGTGTAATATAGAAGGAGCACATTAGGGGGTAGGGGATGAAGGTGCTAGTGATTAACATGGCTGAGAATAGTTTAATTATTGCACTGCAGTCAAGGTCGTAAAGGTTGTAATAGGAGGAGCACATTAGGGGGTAGGGAATGTAAGGTGCTAGAGATTAAGCATGGCTAGATAGTTTATTATGCCACTTGCAGGTCATGTCTGGATAAGATGTGTAATAGAGAGGAGCACATTAGGGGGTAGGGAATGCTAAGGTGCTAGTGGATAAGCATGGCTAGGAATAGTTTATTAATGCACTGCAGGTCCATGTCTGGATAAAGGTGTAATATAGAGGATCACATTAGGGGGTAGGGGAATGTGAGGTTCTAGTGGGATTAAGCATGGCTAGAATAGTTTATTATTATGCACTGCAGGTCAGTGTCGGATAACAGGTGTAATAGAGAGGAAACATTAGGGGGTAGGGGAAGGTAAGGTGCTAGGGATTAAGCATGGCTAGAATAGTTTTATTATGCACTGCAGTCAATGTCTGGATAAAGGTGTATAGAGAGAGAGCACATTAGGGGGTAGGGGCAAATGTAGGTTGCTGAGGATTAGCAATGGCTAGAATAGTTTATTATGCACTGCAGTCAATGTCTGATAAAGGTGTAAAGAGGAGCACATTAGGGGGTAGGGAATGTAAGGTGCTAGTGGATTAAGCATGGCTAATAGTTTTATTATGCACGCAGGTCAATGTCTGGGGTAAAGTGTAATAGAGAGAAGCACATTAGGGGGTAGGGGAATGTAAGTTTGCTAGTGGATTAAGCATGGCTAGAATAGTTTAATTATGCACGGCAGGTCAATGTCTGGATTAAAGGTGTAATAGAGAGGAGCACATTAGGGGGTAGGGAATGTGAAGGTTGCTAGTGGATAAGCATGGCTAGAAGGTTTATTTATGCACTGCAGGTCATGTCTGTGATAAAGGTGTAATAGAGAGGAGCACTTAGGGGGTAGGGAATGTGAGTGCTAGTGGATTAAGCATGGCTAGAATAGTTTATTATGCACTGCAGCAATGTCCTTGATACAGGTTGTAATAGAGAGGAGCACATTAGGGGGTGGGGAATGTAGGTGTAGTGGATTAAGCATGGCTAGAATACTTTTATTATCCTGCGGTCAGTGTCTGGAAAAGGTGTAATGAGAGGAAGCCCATTAGGGGGTAGGGGAATGTGAGGTGCTAGAGGATAAGCCGTGCTAAAGAATATTTTTTATGCACTGTCAGGTCAATGTCTGGATAAAGGTGTAATAAGGAGACAACATTAGGGGGTAGGGGAAGTGAGGTGCTAGTGGATTAAGCATGGCTAGAAATAGTTTATTAGGCACTGCAGGTCATGTCTGGATAAAGGTGTAATAGAGAGGAGCACATTAGGGGGTAGGGGAATGTAAGGTTGCTAGGATTAAGCATGGCTAGAATAGTTTATTATGCACTGCAGGTCAGTGTCTGGATAAAGGTGTAATAGAGAGGAGCACATTAGGGGGTGAGAATGGTAAGGGTCTAGTGGATTAGCAGATGGCTAGAATAGTTTATTATGCACTGCAGGTCATGTCTGGATAAAGTGTAATAGCGAGGAGGCACATTAGGGGGGGTAGGGAATGTAAGGTGCTAGTGGATTAAGCATGCTAGAATGTTTATTATGCACTGCGGTCAATGTCTGGATAAAGGTGTAATAGAGAGGAGCACATTAGGGGGTAGGGGGAATGTAAGGTTGCTATGGATAAGCATGGCTAAAATAGTTTTATTATGCACTGCAGGTCATGTTCTGGATAAAGTTAATAAGAAGGAGCACATTAGGGGGTAGGGCAATGTAAGGTGCTAGTGGATTAAGCATGGCTAGAATAGTTTATTATGCACTGCAGGTCAATGTCTGGATAAAGGTGTAATAGAGAGGACACATTAGGGGGTAGGGGAATGTGAGTTGCTAGGGATTAAGCATGGCTAGAATAGTTTATTATGCACTGCAGGTCAATGTCTGGATAAGGTGTAATAGAGAGGAGCACATTAGGCGGGTGGTGAGGCAATGTAAGTGCTAGGATAAAGCATGGTAGAATAGTTATTATGCACTGCAGTCAAGTGTCTGGATAAAGGTAATAGAGAGGAGTCACATTAAGGGGGTAGGGAAGGTAGGTTCTAGAGGATTAACATGGCTTAAATAGTTTATTATGCACTGCAGGTCAATGTCTGGATAAAGGTGTAATAGAGCGGAGCACATTAGGGGGTAGGGGAGCTGAAGGTTGCTAGTGGATTAATCATGGCTAGAAATAGTTTTATGCACTGTCCGGTCATGTCTGGATAAAGGTGTAATAGAGAGGAGCAACATTAGGGGCTAGGGGAATGTAAGGTTGCTAGGGATTAAGCATGGCTAGAATAGTTTATTATGCACTGTAGGTCCAATTACTGGATAAAGGTGTAATAGAGAGGGGCACATTAGGGGGTAGGGGAATGTGAGTGTCTAGGGATTAAGCTGGCTAGAATAGTTTATTATGCACTGGGCAGAGTCAATGTCGGAAAGGTGTAATAGAGAGGACACATTAGGGGGTAGGGCAATGTAAGGTTGCTAGAGGATTAGCATGGCTAGAATAGTTTATTATGCACTGCAGGTCAGTGTCTGGATAAAGGTGTAATAGAGAGGAGCACATTAGGGGGTAGGGGAATGTATAGGTTCTAGAGGATTAAGCATGGCTAGAATAGTTTATTATGCACTGCAGGTCAATGTCTGGATAAAGGTGTAATAGAGAGACTTCCGTAATGGAATCCATTTAATAGTGCAAAAAAACACAAACTTTCGAGATACTTGTCTCTTCCTCAGGTAGAGGGTTTCTTGCACATAGTAAATGAATTCATCACGGAAGTAGTGTGCTCCTCTTTATTACACCTTGCTTGGTATTTTGCCTGGAAGTAGGGGCTGGGAAGGAGTTGCAACCTACCGACGTTTCTGTCTAATAAGGCCAACAGCATTTTCCACATACACCTGGGAATTCTTTGGACATGTCCGGATAAAAAGCAATACAATCCACCAACAAACCAGTGTCATGACTGATAATGTTTAAGAAGCCTCAGTGGCAGGCAGGGAAGGTAACAGTGTGCCTGTATGGTCATAATGGGACATTCATTCACCTCTTACAGAGCTTAGAGCCAGCTAATGACCCTATCCATTCAAAAACTCTTTAACCTTTCCCTAAACCAGACCCTGAGATTGCTAAACTTCTGTAATCTTGACTCTGGAAGTGAAGACAGATTTTTGTAAATCATTGTTTTGTCAGTAATATGAGAAACTTAAAGATATTATTTTACAGGAATGTGATATACATATACCATACCGTATTTATAAAATGGGAGGAATCCCAGTCAAATCATCCAGACATGCTGGTCTTGTGATGGGCCTGTAAGGAGATATTAATATCTCTGACAATATGGAGTCTTGGGTCATCATGTTTGAAATTGATTGTTTAGATACGAGTAGAATCAGACTGTTTGGTATGTTAACAGTGCACAGTTATAATACCGGGTCTCCTGTAAATTGAGGATTAAAGGGAGGTTTGAGACATTCATAAAGTTGTACTCCCATCCTCAGATGGGAGGAGGGAATTCTTTTTAGAGACCTTTAAAGATGGCAAGCTTTCCAAGGTCAGGTGTCATACTTGTGAGGTCCAACCTTGTTTGGTTTGTCTATTATTTCATTCTGCCTCTGAAACCTGAATTCTGTAAGCTCTGGTATTTTCTACTTTTTATTATATATATATATATATATATATATATATTAATAATATATATCTGTCAAACAACTTGTCTTGGCTTTAAATGAGAAGTAAGTAGAAATTTAGACTCTGGTATAAGCAGTGATGTATTACTTGGTTTTGCAAAGGTTTTTGATACAGTCCCCTATAGTGACTTAATGAATAAGTCTTAAAGGTCTGTTGTCCGGGGAGTCACATTTGTACATGGATAGAAAATTGGTTAAAGAATAGGAATGGCCAGAGAGTAGTTGTAAAATGGGGCTTCATCATTATGGGCTAAAGTGCTAAGTGGGTGGGGGCCACAGGTTCTGTGTTGGGACGCTCTATTATCTATTTATTAATCATTTGGAAGTGGGTATTGTCAGCAAGTTTCTGTGTTGCTGACAACACAAAACTTTTTCGACCATTAAAAACTTCAAGGATTTGCAATCTTACAGGGGATCTAGATAGATTGTCACATTGGGCTTCTAAGTGGCAGATGAAATTCAATGTTGATAAATGTAAGGTGCTGCATTTTTGGACTTAAAAATCCTTGTGCTGCTTATACTATAAATGGCTCTGTGTTAATTAATCCCTGTTTGAAAGGTGATCTTGTGATTTGGTGGATAACAAAACTTAGGGGAAGGGGGAAGCAAGCAGTGCCGGCGTCACACCACACCAGCCATGGTTATTGTCTTGTATAAAGAGAGGTATGGATGTGCCACAGGTAGGAAATGTAATTTCCCCTCTTTACAAAAGCATTGGTAAGCTATGGAACTGTCTTCCATCCAGTGGACTTTGATGAGTTTGTCTGCAAACAAGGATGTTACAAGTACTGTATTGATGACATAAAGTAGAGTTGATCCAGGAAATTTCCCATTGCACTTGGAGTCAGGCAGAAATTTTTCCCCCCTTCTAACTTTGGTGTTTTTTTTTTTGCCTCCTCTGGGCAACAGTTGTCAGGAAATGAGGATATTGCTAGAAATGGGGTTGGACTGGATGGAACTATTCTTTATTTCAACCTCAAATACTGTACTATAACTGTACTGGTCTATAATACGTAACTGTACTATACTGCTACTGTAACTTGACTGTACTATACTACTATACTGTACTATACTGTACTATAACTGTAACTATATGTACTATACTATACGGTACTATACTTATAACTGTTAACTTACTATACTCCTGTACTGTACTGTACTATACTGTTACTTGTACTGTACTGTACTATACTGGTACGGTAACTATACTGTACTATACTGTACTGTACTATACTATACTAAATGTCCTGTACTATACTGTACTGTAACTATACTGTACTGACTGTACTATCTATATATAATATACTGATACATACTATCTGTACGATACTTAACGGTACTATACTGTAACTGTACTGTACGTATACGTAACTATACTGTCTACACTACTGTACTATCTACTGTAACTATACGGTTCTGTATTATACTATAACTGTACTATACTGAACTATTCTATACTATAACTGTACTAATACTATACTGTACTATACTATACGGTACTTATACTATTCTATACGTACTATTACTGTACTATACTATACTGTCTATACTATACTGTACTATACTATACTGTAACTATACTACACTGTAACTATACTGTACTGTACTATACGGTACTATACTGTACTGTACCTATACTGTACTGTTATCGTATCTGTACTGTACTATCTTTACTATTCTACTGTACTCATTCTTACTTTACTATACTATACTGTACTGTACATCTATAACTATACTGTACTGTAACTATACATAACTATGTATATAACCTGTCTAATACTGTAACTGTACTATAAACTATAACTGTACTATAATAATACTATATCGTACTAATATATAACTGATAAAACTGTCTATCAACTATAATAACTATACTACTGTACTGTACTATACTGTAACTGTACTAATACTGTACTGTACTGTCTATCTATATATACTGATACATACTATACTGTACTATACTGAAAGGAACTGCACTCAACGTAACACCAATACAAAAGGTTTATTGCATGCCAGCAAATCAATGTTTCGGGAAATAGTTTCTCTTTATCAAGTTTGCAAGCAGGTGAACACCTTTAACAGCTTGGATCAAAGATCAGTTATTGGCCATCCTCATCCCGGATGGACATAGTGGTGTTACCCACATAATATAGCCCACAGGGACACACTATGAAATAAATTACATAGGTGGATAAACAAGTTGGCCTCTGCTTTATTTTGATCTTTGATCCCACCTCTCTACATCAAGAAACCTCTACTAGCAGGTTTAAATCTACCCTTATATCTTACCTATCTCATAACCAGCACAGTCTATAATATCTATATATCTATATATGATAAATCTACCCTTACATCCTACCTATCTGGTAACCAGCACAGTATATGATATCTATATATCTATATATGATAAATCTACCCTTACATCCTACCTATCCGGTAACCAGCACAGTATATGGTATCTACATATCTATATATGATAAATCTACCCTTACATCCTACCTCTACCCTTACATCCTACCTATCTGGTAACCAGCACAGTATATGATATCTATATATCTATATATGATAAATCTACCCTTACATTCTACCTATCCCCTGTCATACGGTGTTCTTATCCATGTCTTTAGAGAACAAACCATTAGCTAGCTGTCATACGGTGTTCTTATCCGTGTCTTTAGAGAACAAACCAATTATGGGTAGGGTATAAAGGTTGGACTAGATGGACGTATATGTCTTCATACAACTTCCAATACTATTTTACTATGTAACTGTTATATGCTCTTATAAACACACACTCACACATGCATGCTTTTTTTGCACATACATGTGCTCTTATACATACGCATAACCATTCAAATGCTTTTATATACAAGTGCTTGCTCTTTTACACACATTCATTGTTACACATGCACACATGCTTTTATGCACACATGTTTTTATATACATACATGCATGCTTTAACATACACATGTATGCTTTAACACACGTACATAGATGCTTTTATTCACACACAGCAAGATACTGAGAAGGAGTGCTCTATGAAACAGCAGCTAATACAATACAATACCATTTGTAAAGCGCCTTTCTCCTAAAGGACTCAAAGCGCGTAGATACGTCTCAGATCAATACAGTTTATGTTACATAGGAAATGGTCAGTTGTTCATAAATGCCAGACTAAACTGGTGGCTTTTCAGTTTGGATTTAAAGGAGAACTAAGCACAATTTTTTATACTCCAGTATCTGAAAACAACTCCCCTAAAAACACCAATAAGCTATAAAATCCCACTTCAGTAAATTGGATTAAAGTAAATGTAAGCCTGTTAAGAACTGGATTAAGTATCTGTGTTTATGTGCAGTGTCAGACCACACCTCCTTAACTCAGTCATATGCTTCCTTGCTTTATCTGTCCTGTAAAAGGATTGGCTAGAGATTGTTAATGGGTGTGACCAACTGTAACAAGTTTCTGCCATAGCTAAGGACTGAGCATGTGCAGAACATTATGGTCGTTGACCAAACTGTGTGATACTAGAATGCTGTGAAGTAAAGCACAAACCATATGTTATTTAGGTAAATTTCCCAGTGCCCCTATCAAAATGAGAGGTAAGAGACAGATTACTGGTTATATTTCAAGATGTTCTGCCTTCTGGTTCAGTGTTGTTCTGTGGCTTTAGTTGTCCTTTAAATGTTTCCAGGGATGGGGATGTCTTGATTGGGTGTGGCAGGGAGTTCCCAAGTGTAGGGGCAGCATGACAGAATGAGCGCTCTTGCAGGGGCTTTTTTGAGTCTACTAAATCAACCAGGATCTCTCTACCTGCAGATACAAGAAGCACAGAATGGTCTACTGCACTTTAAATGATTTAAATGAATGATTTACTGCACTTTAAATGATTTAAATGAATGATTTATTGCACTTTAAACTCAATCTCTAACACTGACCTCTGTGCTCTTTGATTTTTCTGTATCTGTGTTCTCAGCAGGGGAGGACTGGCCCAGTAGGCAGGTCTCCAATGAAAGATTTGGGCTGCCACAGAAGCTATTAGTAAGTTACGCACTTAAACAGCACAGCGCATGGTCATGGAACAGAAGAATCCTCCTCTGCTGCTGAACTTCTTTCCTCTACTGACACTGGGAGCTGACATGCACCACAGCCTAAACTAAACTAATTTATGGGAATGGGAGGTCAGTAATGAGGTTTTAGAGACACAGCCTCATTTTAAACCTTAACTATGTGCTGTCTGCCTTGGTTGACATGCTAAAAGGTGAGACTCCTGCCCAGACTGTCAGATTAATAGAAGCAGCACAGCAGTGTCTAAAGTTTAGCAGATTACTTACTGACAGTCTGGGCAGAACAAGGAAGCTGAGAGTAGAGCAATAATAGGGGGGTCTCAAGTATATAATCATATTTATTATTATTCAGTCCTTCAGTTCATTAGTCAGTGTTAGTCGGCCCAGATCATTAGCCAGTGTTATTAGCCCTCCAAATCATTATCCAGTGTTATTACCGTAGCCCTCCAGATCATTACTCAGCATTATCAGCCCTCCAAATTATTACAAAGTGTTATCTGCCCTCCAAATCATTAGCCAGTCTTATTAGCCATCCAGATCCTTAGTCAGTGTTATCAGCCCTCCACATGATTAGCCAGGGTTATTAGCTCTCCAGATCCTTAGTGTTATCAGCTCTCTAGATCATTAGCCAGTGTTATCAGCCCTCCGGATCATTAACCAGTGTTATCAGCCCTCCGGATCATTAGCCAGTGTTATCAGCCGTCCAATTCATTAACCAGTGTTATCAGCCCTCCAGATCCTTAGTCACTGTTATCCGCTCTCTGAACCATTAGCCAGTGTTATCAGCCCTCCAGATCATAAGCCAGTGTTATCAGCCCTTCAGATCATTAGCCAGTGTTATCAGCCCTCCAGATCATTAGCCAGGGTTATCAGCCCTCCAGATCATTAGCCATTGTTAAGTCAGCCCTACAGTTTATTAGTCTGTTAGTTATGTTAACCATATCATACACTTGAAAATGTTGCAGTCAGCCATGTAAAATGAGAATAATAGTCTTAAAAATGGAAAGTGAGTGTGACAGTTCCAAAGTGTGTGTGGTCAAACATATTTCAATCTACTGTGTAAGGGCCACTTGCTGTATTTGCCCCCAGGCCAAAAGGTCTCAGTCCTCCCCTGATTCTCAGTCCACCTATTCTTCACTGCACACAGAGCCATGCTATAGCCAACTCTTAACTGTCTGTTACATTAAACAGGGTTCCTCCCACACACTGCACTTCCAGTTTGCTTTTTTTTTTAACTCAAATTTTTAAACCCGAAACTGGGACATCACCCGGAGTGCTGGCATGCCGTGAAAGTCTTCCTAAAGCAGGACAATAATTGCAAAACCGGGACTGTTGGGAGCTATGTAAAGTAGTGGAGCAAGAGAGGAAAAAAGGGCAGTCTTAGCAATATCGTGAAGTAGAAAACTACATGTCCTGTGACATTGTTAACCAAATGACAGAAGGAAAGCAATGACTCCAAAAGAAGTCAAAGATTACTCCAATAGAAATGGAGAAGGGTGTACTAGGTCCCAATTTTGGAAAACCGAAATCATAAAGTTCAACCCGAATTTCGGTTCGGGTCTATCACTAACAGCCACCAAACCTACAGTAAAAACTGGTTAGAAGGAAACTATACAAAGACCATGGAGATAATACACCAGGTACTACACTATGTGGGGGAGCTAGGTGCAAGTTTTGTACCAACATTAACAGTTCACATCCAGCAATGTGAAGACATACCCCCTCAACCAGACACAGGTACACACACCTACTGATCTACTTATCCATTACTGTGACAGCCATACTTAAAGGGTAACTAAAGTCAAAAAAATGACTTTAGATTTATCCTCAATAAAAGATAGTTTTATGGTTGTAAACACAAAAAAGACATACCCCCTCAACCAGACCCAGGTAAACACACCTACTGATCTACTTATCCATTACTGTGGCAGCCATACTTAAAGGGTAACTAAAGTAAAAAAAACTAATTTTTATCAATAATCAAACATTTTTTTTTTTAACCCCCAACATGATACAGGTAAACACACCTACTAACCTACCCCTCCATTACTATTGCAGCCATACTTAAAGGGTAACTAAAGTCATAAAAACAAATTTTGATCAATCATCAAAACGTTTTTTTTTTAACCCCCAACCCGAACAGGTACACACACCTACTAACTACTTATCCATTATGTGGCAGCCATACTTAAAGGGTAACTAAAGTCAAAAAACAAATTTTGATCAATAATCAAAAAAGTTTGTTTTTTAACTTCCAACCTGATCCAGGTACACACGCCTACTCAACTACCCCTCCATTTTCATGGCAGCCATATTTAAAGGGTAACTATAGTTAAAAAAACACATTTTGACCAATCAATCAAAAAAGTTAGTCTTTTATCTCACAATCTGACATAAGTACACACACCAACTGACTTACCTTTAATTCATGTGACAGCCACATTTAAAGGGTAAGTAAAAAACAACAATGTCCTCTTCATTGAGTTTTAAAATCTGCAGCACAAACACACATATTCCCTTCCAAAATACGGCCTTTCAAGCCAAATTCAAAGTTTATACTTAAACTTTCCCTTTCTAGTGACCGCTACATTCTCTTTGTCCTATTTTGCTTTTAACTAGTTGTTTTTATTTTTGGGACCTCTCTACCTTCTCCCCACCCTTCATTTTTTTACCACTTTACTATTCTGTTACCGCTCCTCACATTTTATTACCCTCTACACTTTCCTTGGTACCTTTTAACTAGTTTTTTTTCTCTCTACCCCCTTGTTGTTTTCCTTATCTTGTTATCTTTTGGAATTATCTTTTAACCTTTGTTAAAATCAGTACTGCTCTGACCTGATGAAGAAAGTTTACTTGTTAACTAAATAAACTGTTATGGTTCGTACACACTTGCGACCACGGGTGCCGACCCATGATGCACTATGTGTACGAACGTCCGTTTCGGCCTGTGTATGGGCCTGTGTATATGGCCATACATCGGGCGATTGTTGGCACAAACGGACATTCGTACACATCGTGCGGCGTGGGTCAGAACCTGCGATCGCATGTGTGTATGAAACTTAAGTCCTTAGAAAAAGTATCACTGTAGAAAACATCTTTGAATGGTGCCCTTGCTTTTCGCCTGAGTCGCCTATGCTGAGAAACTACTCGGCAAGCAATGGGTATTGGATCTGTTCTTAAAAGGAAACAGCTTACACAGGGTGGAGGGCCCCCCGAAAGACATAAGGCATTCACCTTGTTATGTGGTTATCTTAATAAAGTATAGCGTTCTTAATATTCCTGTGTTTGAATGCTTGAAATCATGGCGTGCACAGTGCCTTCCTTCTTTCAATTTTTGCATGTCTTTATACAGCCTCCAATATTTTGTTACTATGTAAGATTGTTACCTGGTCAAGTAGACAGAGAAAAGATCTTCACTAATTATTCCTTTCTTCCAAAAATTGTCAAAGACAGGGGTTACACCAGCTACGGAGAGACTTGGATAGCCAAGGCCTAAAATCCCATCAAATTGAGAATAGTAGAGAAATATGGACTCAGTCTCACTCAGCAACAGTCCTTGTTTTGTATCAACAATATTTCCCACCTTGGGGAGAAAGGTAGAAAATTAGCATGTGATAATAAAAATAATGCTAAATAAAATATAAATATTATTTTTAAATAATAAAGTTCCGATCTGTATATATCATTAGAAGAACTCCAATGGATCACAATTATAAGAATCAGTCCTAAAGTATGTGGAATATGAAAATCTAATAATCCTCCACCCTATAACAAAAAGTACAAATTAATTATGAGCAATCTGCAAACCCTACATTAGGGGGTAGGGGAATGTAAGGTGCTAGTGGATTAAGCATGGCTAGAATAGTTAATTATGCACTGCAGGTCAGTGTCTGGATAAAGGTGTAATAGAGAGGAGCACATTAGGGGGTAGGGGAATGTAAGGTTCCTCATGTATTAACATGCTAGAATAGTTTATTATGCAACTGCAGGTCATGTCTGGATAAAAGTGAATAGAGAGCACTTAGGGGGTAGGGGAATGTCGTCAGTGTTATTTAAGCATGGCTATAATGTTATTATGCATGCAAGGTCCGTGTCTGGAAAGTGTAATAGAGAGTAGCACATTAGGGGGTAGGGGAATGTAGGTGGTGCTAGTGGATTAAGAGCATGCTATAATAGTTTATTATGCCCTGCATGTCAGTGTCTGGTAAAAGTGTAATAGAGATGGCAGATTAGGGGGTAGGGGATTGTAAGGTGCTAGAGGATTACGTTCATGGCTAGATTTTTATTATGCAGGTGCTGCAGGTCAAGTGTCTGGATAAAGGTGGTAAGAGAGAGTATCACATTAGGGGGTAATGGGAATTAAGAGGTGCTATTGTATAAGCAGGCTAGAATAGTTTATTATCACTGCAGTCAATGATCTTGATAAAGGTGTAATCGAGAGGAGCACATAGGGGGTAGGTAATGTGAGGTTGCTAGTGGATTAGCATGGTAGATAGTTTTATTATGCCCTGGCCGTAAGTGTCTGATAAAGGTGTATGGATGAGCACATTAGTGGGTATGGCAATGGTAGGTTGCTAGAGGATTACGCATGGCTAGACTAGTTTAATTATGCACTGCATGGCGTGTCTGGATAAAGGTGTGTAATAGAGGAGGCGCACATTAGGGGTAGGGAATGTAAGGTGCTATGGATAAGCTAGGCCTAGAATAGTTTATTATGCACTGCGGTCAATGTCTGGATAAAGGATGTGTAACTCGAGAGAAGCCACATTAGGGGGTAGGGAATGTAAGGTGGTGGCTAGTGGATTAGCCTGGCTAGAATAGTTTTATTATGCACACTGCTAGGTCATATGTCTGGATAACGTGTTAATAGACGAGGAGCACATTGGGGGGTAGAGGGAATGTAGGTGCTGAGTGGATTAAGCATGCTAGAATAGTTTATGTATCACTAGCAGTCAATGCCTGATAAAGGTGTAATCGCAGAGGGCCATTAGATGGGTGAAGGGACACTGTAAGGTTGCTAATGTGATTAAGCATGGTCAGAATATTTATTAATGCACTGCAGGTCAATGTCTGTATAAAGTTTGTAATAGAGAGAGAGACATTAGGGTCGTGGGAAGGTAAGGTGCTAGTGGAGTTAAGCATGGCTAGAATAGTTTATTATGCACTGCAGTGTCAAGTTCTGGATAAAGGTGTAATAGAAGTAGCACATTAGGGGTAGGGGAATGTAGGTCTAGTGGATTAGCATGGCTAGATAGTTTATTATGCACTGCGTCATGTCTGGATAAAAGTGTAATAGAGTAGAGCACTTAGGGGGAGGGGAATGTCAAGGTGCTAGAGGATTAAGCATGTGCTTAGAACTATTAATTAATGTCACTGCAGTCCAGATGTCTGGATAAGGTTTAATGAGGAGTGCACATTAGGGTGTAGGGAATGTAAGGTTGCTAGAGTGATTAAGCATGGCTAGAAATAGTTTATATGCACTGCAGGTCCATGTGTCTGGATAAAGGGTAGTAATAGAGAGGAGCACATTAGGAAGGGTAGGGGATAGTGAGTTTGTACTAGAGGTTAGAATGCTAGAATAGTAATTTATTGCACTGCAGGTCAATGTCCTTGGATAAGAGTGTAGAATAGCAGAAGGATCACATAGGGGTAGGGGAATGTAGGTGCTAGGTGATTAAGCATGGACTAGAATAGTTTTTATTATGCACTGCAGGTCAGATGTCTGGATAAATGGTGAATGAGAGGAGCACATTAGGGTAGGGAATGTAAGCTGTGCTAGTGATTTGAAGCATTGCTAGAAATTTATTTTGCACTGCAGTTCAGTGTGGATAAAGGTGTAATAGAGAGGAAGCACATTAGGGTGGTAGGGGTAAAAATTGAGGTTGCTCTAGAGGATTAAATGGCTAGAAAGTTTATTATGCACTTGCAGGTCTTCTGGATAAAGGTTTAGTAGAAGGACACCTTATGGGGTGTGCAATGTAAGGTTGGGCTAGTGGTGATTAAGCAGCTAGAATAGTTTTTTCTGCACTGCAGGTCAATGTCTGGATAAAGGTGTAAATACAGAGGAGCACATTAGGGGTAGGGGGAATGTAAGGTGCTAGGTTAAGCATGGCTAGAATAGTTTATTAAGCAACTGCAGGTCAATGTCTGGATAAAGGACGTAATAAGGAGCACATTAGTGGGGTAGGGGCAATGGAGGTGCTAGAGGATTAAGCATATGGCTAGAATAGTTTATTATGGCCCTTGCAGGTTCATGTCTGGGATAAAGGTGTAAATAGAGAGGACACATTAGGGGGTAGGGGAATTGTGAGGGTTGCTATGGATTAAGCATGCTAGAATAGTTATTATGCACTGCAGGTCAAGGCTGATAAAGGTGTCATAGAGATGAGCACTTAGGGGCAGGGG
Organism: Hymenochirus boettgeri; assembly: GCA_019447015.1. Classification (NCBI taxonomy): domain Eukaryota; kingdom Metazoa; phylum Chordata; class Amphibia; order Anura; family Pipidae; genus Hymenochirus; species Hymenochirus boettgeri. The sequence continues at coordinate 27,366 of JAACNH010002001.1, forward strand.
AATGTGGGATGTTGCTAGGAGGATTAAGCATGCTAAGAAATAAATAGTTATTATATGCCACTGGGCAGGTCAATTCTGTATACAGGTGTACTAGAGGGAGCCCTTAAGGGGGTATGGGAATGTGAGGGTGCCTAGTGGATAAGCATTGGCAGAACATAGTTTATTTGTCACTGCAGGTCAGTCTTGGATAAGGTGTAATAGAGAGGAGCACATCATGGTGTAGGTTAATATAAAGTTGCTAAGTGGATTAAGCATTGGCTAGAATAGTTATAGCACTGCAGGTTCCGTTGTCTGATAAGGTGTAAATAGAGATGGAGCACATTAGGGGGTAGGGGAATTTGATGTGCTAGAGATTAAGCATGGCTGAATGTTTATTATGCACTTTTAGGTTCAATGTCCTGGAAAAGGTTGTAATCGAGAGGAGCACATTAGGGGTAGGGGAATGTAAGGTGCAGTGGATTAATCATGGCTAGAATCGGGTTATTTGCACTTTCATGTCATGTCTGGATAAGGTGTAAGAGGGAGCACATTAAGGGGGTAGGGGAATGTAGGTGCTAGTGGATAACTGGCTATGAAATAGTTTTATTATTCCATGCAGGTCGTGCTGTATAAAAGTGGTAATAGAGAGGAGCAGATTAGGGGGTAGGGGAATGTAAAGGTGCTAAGGATTAAGCATGCTAGAATAGTTTTATGCACTGCATGTCAGTGTCTGGATAAGGTGTAATAGAGAGGAGCACATTAGGGGTATGGGAATGTAAGGTGCTAGTGGATTAAGCATGGGCTAGTAATAGTTTATTATGCACTGCAGTCAAATGTCTGGATAAATGTGTAATAGAGAGGAGCACATTAGGGGGTAGGGGAAATGTGAGGTTTCTAGTGGGATTAAGCATGGCTAGAATAGTTATTATGCCCTGCGGGCAGTGTCTGATAAAGGTGTAATAGAGCGGAGCACATTAGGGGGTAGTGGGGCAATGTTAAGTTTGCTAGAAGGATTAAGCCTGCTATAATAGTTAATTATGCACTGCAGGTCAGGTCTGGGATAAAGGTGTATAGAGAGGAACACATTAGAGGTAGGGGATGTACGGTGCTAGAAGATTAAGCATGGCTAACTAGTTTTTTTATTATGCACGCAGTTCAGTGGTCTGGCTAAAGTGTAAGAAGAGAAGCACATTAGGGGTAGGGGGATGTAAGGTGCCTAGTGGATTAAGCATGGCTAGAATATTTAATTCATGCACTGCAGTCAGTGTCTGTATAAGGGGTAATATAGCGGAGCACATTAGGGGGTAGGGGAATGTCAGGTTGCTAGTGGATTAGCATGGCTATAATAGTTTATATGCACTGCAGGTCAATGTCTGGATAAAGGTGTAATAGAGATGAGCACCATTAGGGGGTAGGGGAATGTAAATGTTGCTAGTGGAGTAAGCATGGCTAGAATAGTTATTATGCACTGCAAGGTCAATGTTCTGGATAAAGGTGTAAAAGAGAGGAGAACATTCGGAGGGGGTATGGGAATGTAAGGTGGCTATGGATTAAGCAGGCTAGAATAGTTTTATAATCACTGCATTCACAGTGTCTGGATAAAGGTGTAATAAGAGGACACATTAGGGGGTAGGGAATGTAGGTGCTAGTGGATTAAGCATGGCTAGAAAGTTTTATTAATGCACTGCAGGTCAATGTCTGGATAAAGGTGTATAGAGAGGAGCACATTAGGGGGAGGGAATGTGAGGGTGCTAGTGGATTAAGCATTGCTCGAAGAGTTAAATTATGCACTGTCAGGTCAGTGTCTGAGAAAGGTGTAATAGCAGGAGCACTTAGGGGGTAGGAATGTAAGGTGCTAGTGGATTAAGCATGGCTCTAGAATATTTATATGACTGCAGGTCAATGCTGGATAAAGGTGTAATAGAGAGGACGCACATTATGGGGTAGGGGAATGTGAGTTTGGCTAGAGGAATAAGAATGGCTATAATAGTAATTATGCACTGCAGGTCAATGTCCTGGATCAAGGGTAATAGCGAGGAGCGAGGAGCCCACCTTAGGGTAGGGGAATGTAAGGTGCTAGGTGGATTAGCATGGCTAGAATATTTTATTATTCCACTGCAGGTCAAGTGGTCTGGATAATCTGGTGTAATAGAGAGGAGCACATTAGGGGTAGGCATGTAAGGTGCTAGTGGAGTAAGCATGGCTAGAATAGTTTATTATGCACTGCAGGTCATGTCGGGATAAAGGTTCATAGAGAGAAGCACTTAGGGTATGGGAATGTGAGGTGCTAGTGGATTAAATCATGGCTAGAATATTTTATTAATGCACTGCAGGTCAATGTCTGGATAAAGGTGTAATAGGAGAGGAACCATTAGGTGGTAGGGGAATGTAAGGTTGCTACTTGGAATTAAAGCATGGCGAGATAGTTTATTATCAACTGCAGGTCAATGTCCTGGATAAAGGTGTAATAGAGAGGAGCACATTAGGGGGTAGGGGAAGGTGAGGTAGCTAGTGGATGAAGCATGGCTAAATAGTTTATTATGTCACTGCAGGTCAATGTCTGGATAAAGGCGTAATAAAGGGAGCCATTAGGGGTAGGGCAATGTAAGGTGCTGAGATTAAGCAGGGCTCAGAATAGTTTGTTATTCACTGCAGGTCATGTCTGGATAAGGTGTAATAAGAGAGGAGCACATTAGGGGGTGGGGAATGTGGTTGCTAGTGATTAGCCATGGCTAGAATAGTTAATTATGCACACTGCAGGGCAATGTCTGGATAAAGGTGTAATAGAGAGGAGCACATTAGGGGGCAGGGGAATGTGAGGTTGCTAGAGGATTCAGCATGTCTAGATAGTTATTATGCACTGCAGGTCCAATTGTCTGTATAAAAGGTAGTAATATGAGAGGAACACATTAGGGGTAGGGGAATGTGAGGTTGCTAGTGGATTTCACATGTCTAAATAGTTTATTATGCACTCAGGGCAATTTCTGGAGATAAAGGAGTGTAATGAGAGGAGCACATTATGGGTGTGCGGGGAATTAAGGTGCTAGTGTGATTAAGCAATGGTTATAATGTTTAATTATGCACTGCAGGTCAGTGTCTGGGATAAAGGTGTAATAGAGAGGAGCACATTAGGGGGTAGGGGAATGTGAGGTTGCTAGAGGATTAAGCATGGCTAGAATAGTTTGATTATGCACGTGAGGTCAATGTCCGGGGCTAAATGGGGGGGTAATAGAGAGGAGCAACATTAGGGGGTAGGGGATATAAGGGCGAGTGGATTAAGCAGGGCTAGAATCGTTTTTATTATTGCACTGCAGGTCAGTGTCTGGATAAAGGTGTAATTGAGAGGAGACCAGTAGGGGGTAGGGGGGAAATGTAAGTTTTCTAGAGGATTAAGCAGGCTAGAATAGTTTAATTATGCACGGCAGGCAATGTCTGGAAAGGTGGTAATAAGAGGAGCACATTAGGGGTAGGGGAATGTGATGTTGCTAAAGGATTAAGCATGGCTAGAATAGTTTTTAATGCACTGCAGGTCAGTGCTGGATAAGGTGTAATAGAGAGGAGCACTTAGGGGGTAGGGGAATGTGAGTGCTATGGATAAGCCTGGCTAGAATAGTTTTTCTGCACTGCAGGTCATTCTGGATAAAGGTTTCACTGAGGGAAAGGAGCACATTAGGGGTTAGGGCAATGTAAGGTGCTAGTGGATTAAAGCATGGCTAGAATAAGTTTATTATGCACTGCAGTCATGTCTGGATAAAGTGTAATAGAGAGGAGCACATTAGGGGGTAGGTAAAGGTAAGGTTCAGTGGATTAAGCATGGCTAAATAGTTTATTATGCCTGCAGGTCCTGTCTGTATAAAGGTTTAATAGAGAGGAGCACTTAGGGGAGGGATATAAGGTGCTAGAGGATTAGCAATGCTATAATATTTTATTATGCACTGCAAGGTCAGTGTCTGGATAAAGGTGTAATGAGAGTAGGAGACATTAGGGGGTAGGGGAATGTGAGGTTGCTAGAGGATTAAGCAATGGCTAGAATAGTGTTATTATGCACTGCAGGTCAATGTCCTGGATAAAGGTGTAATAGAAGAAGAGCACATTAGGGGGTAGGGGAATGTGAGGTGTAGAGGATTAGCATGGCTAGAATAGTTTTTATTATGCACTGCAAGGTCATGTCTTGGATAAAGTTGTAATAGAGATGAGCCACATTAGGGGGTAGGGGATTAAGGGGCTAGAGGATTAAGCATGGCTAGAATAGTTTTATTATGCACTGCGGTCAGTGTCTGGATAAAGGTGTACTAGAGAGGAGTCACATTAGGGGGTAGGGGATGTAAGTGCTAGTGGATTAAGCATTGCTAGAATAATTTATTATGCCTGCAGGTCAATTTCTGGATAAGGTGTAATAGAGCAGGAGCCATTAGGGGGTAGGGGAATGTGAGGGTCTGAGGATTAAGCATGGGTCTAGAATAGTTTAGTATGCACTGCAGTTGCAGTGTCTTGATAAAGGTGTAATAGAGAGGAGCACATATGGGGTAGGGGAATTAAGTGCTAGTGTTAAGCAGGCTAGAATAGTTTTTTTATTTGCAACTGCAGGTCAATGTCTGGATAAAGGTGTAATAGAGAGGAGCACATTAGGGGGTAGGGGAATGTACGTGGCCTAGAGGATTAAGCATGGCTGATAGTTTTATTATGCCACTGCAGTCAGTGTCTGGAATAAAGGTGCATAGAGAGGAGCACATTAGGGGGTGGGTAGGGGAATTTAGGTTGCTTAAGAGGATTAATCTTGCTGCTAATATTTATTAGCAAAACTGCAGGTCAGTGTCTGGATAAAGGGTAATATAGAGGGCACATTAGGGGTAAGGGGAATGTAAGGTGCTAGAGTATTAAGCATGGCAGAATAGTTTATTATGCGCACTGCAGGGCCAGTGTCTGTATAAAAGGTGTAATAAGAGGAGCACATTTGGGGTATTGGGAATGTAAGGTTTGCTAGTGGATTAATCATTGCTAGAATGGTTTTAATTATGCACTGCAGTTCGTGTCTGGATAAGTGTAATAGAGAGGAGCACATTAGGGGGTAGGGAATGTAAGGTTGCTAGTGTATTAAGCATGGCTAGACTAGTTTATTAATGCACTGTCCGGTCAATGTCTGGAATAAAGGTGTAATAAGAGGAGCACCTGAGGGGTTAGGGGAATGTAGTTGCTAGTGTATTAAGCATGCTTCGAATACTTTATTTGCACTGCAGTCAGTCTGGGATAAAGGTGTAAATAAGATAGAGCACATAGGGGGTAGGGGACTGTGAGTTGCTAGTAGGATAAGAATGGCTAAACATAGTAAGTAGCCACTGCAGGTCAAATGTCTGGTATAAGTGTACTAGCGAGGAGCACATTAGGGGTAGGGGAATGTAAGGTGCAGTGGATTAAGCCATGCTAAATAGTTTTATTATGCCGCAGTCAGTGTCCTGGATAATTGTGAATAGAGGAGGAGCACATTATGGGTAGGGCAATTGTAGTGCTAGTTTATTAAGCATGGCTAGAATAGTTTTATTATGCACTGCAAGGTCAATTGTACTGGCTAACGGTGTAATAGTAGAGGAAAGCACATAGGGGGTAAGGGGAGATGTTGAGGTTCTATGGATTAAGCATGGCTAACTAAGTTTATTATGCAACGCAGGTCAATGCCCCTGATAAAGGGTAATGAGAGGAGCACAATTAGGGGTAAAGGAATGTAAGGTTTGCTAGTGGATTAATGCATGGCTAGAATAGTTTATTATGCCTTGCAGGTCAATGTCTGTATAAAGGTGTAATAGAGAGGACACAGTAGGGGGTAGGGGAATGTGAGGTTTGGCTATGGATTCGCATGGCTTAGAATAGTTTATATGCAACTGCAGGTCAATTTCTGGATAAAGGCGTAATAAAGAGGAGCACATTAGGGGGTAGGGCAAATGTAGGTCTAGAAGGATTAAGCTGGCTAAGAATAGTTTATTATGCACTGCAGGTCAATGTCTGATCAAGGTGTATCAGAGAGAGCCACAGTAGGGGTAGGGGAAATGTGAGGTTGCTAAGTGGTATTAGCATGGCTAGAATATTAATTATGCACTGCAGGTCACTGTCGGATAAAGGTGTAATAAGAGGAGCCATTCGGGGCAGGGGAATGTGAGGTTGCTATAGGATTAAGCATGGCTAGAATATTTATTAAATGCACTGCGGTCATGTCTGTATAAAGGTTAATAGAGAGTAGGAGCACATTAGGGGGTAGGGAATGTGAGGTTGCTAGTGGATTAAGCATGCTAAACTCGTTTATTATGCACTGCAGGTCGTGGATCTGGAATAAAGTGTAAATAGAGAGGAGGCACTTAAGGGGTTAGGGGACTGTGAGGTTTGCTAGATGATTAAGCAAGGCTAGAATAGTTAATTATGCCACTGCAGGTCAGTGTCTGGATAAAGGTGTACTAGAGAGGATCACATTAGGGGTAATGGGAATGACGGTGCTAGAGGATAAGCATGGCTAAATAGTTTATTATGGCACTGCAGTTCAGTGTCTGGATAAAGGTTGTAAATGAAGGAGCACATTAGGGGGTATAGGGGAATGTAAGGTTTGCTAGTGGTTAAGCATGGCTAGAAGAGTTTATTATTCACTGCCGGTCAGTGTCTGGATAAAGGTGTAATAGAGAGGAGCACATTAGGGGGTAGGGGAATGTTAAGGTGTAGTGGATTAACATGGCTAATAGTTTATTAGCATGCCAGTCAATGTGCTTGGTATAGGGTAATAGAGAGAGCACATTAGGGGGGTAGGTTGGAATGTAAAGTGTTGCTAGTGATTAAGTCATGGCTGAATAGTTTTATTATGACACGTGCGGGCAATGTCTGAGCTAAAGGTTGTAATAGAGAGGAGCAATTAGGGGGTAGGGGAATGTGGTTCGTAAGGATTCAGAGAGGCTAGAAGTGTATTAGTGCCACTGAGGTCAAATGGTCGTGGATAAAGGTGTATAGAGAGGAGCACCATTAGGGGGTAGGGGAATGTAAGGTGCTAGTTGGTATTAACATGGCTAGAAAGTTTTAATGACACCGCAGGTCATGTCTGGATAAAGGTGTAATAGAGAGGAGCACATTAGGGGGTAGGGCAATGTAAGGTGCTAGAGGATTAAGCATGGCTAGAATAGTTTATTATGCACTGCAGGTCAGTGATCGGATAAGGTTGGAATAGAGAGGACGAATTGGGGGTAGGGAATTGACGGTGGCTAGTGGATTAAGCATGGCTGAGAATAGTTTATTATGCACTGCAGGATGTCTGGATAAAGGTGAATATATAGGGCGCACATTAGGGGGTAGGGGAAGTAAGGTTCAGTGGATTATTAGCCATGCTAGAATAGTTTTTTATGCCACGCAGTCATGTCGGAAAAGGTGTTGAATAGAGGGAGCACATTAGGGGGTAGGGGAATGTAGAGGTGTTAGAGTGGATTAAGCATGGCTAGAATTGTTTATTATGCACTGCAGGTCAATGTCTGAATAAAATGTAATAGAGAGAGAGCACATTAGGGGGGTAGGGGGGTCAAGGTACGTCTAGGGATAAGCATGGCTAGAATAGTTTATTGCAATGCAGGTCATGTTGGGATAAAGGTGTAATAGAGAGAGCACATTAGGGGGAGGGGAATGTAGGTTGCTAGTGTTAGCATGGCTAGAATAGTTAATTATGCACTGCAGGTCAATGTCTGGGATAAAGGTGTAATAGAGAGGAGTCACATTAGGGTGCAGGGAATGGAGGTATGCGTAGAGGTTAAGCATGGGCCCTTTTTTTTTTGAATAGTTTATTATGCACTGCAGGTCAATGTCGGTATCACGGTTGTAATAGAGAGGAGCACTTAGGGGTTGGGGAATGTTATCTGGTCAGATATGAGAATGTTTGGATTATAATTACCTTTTTGTGGATGACAAACTTCCCTCAGGATGTCCGGGATACATTTAAGACTCAGGATTCGCTTTGGATCATTCATCTGATGCAAGATCTGTTATAAGTATTTTTGGAGAATTTTGGATTATTTAGGATCGTTCGGAATTCACTAATTTGAGACCATTTTGCTCTGTGATTGATATCGGTGAAACCAACTGATATTTGTCCCTCATACATAATCATCTGTTTGGGACATATATATTGAATGATACTAAGTATCCTGGGACCTTTGAAATATCCTGTTTAGATCTAAATGTAAATACTTACCATCTAGTATATGGATACTTTCTCTCCTTGTATATTTATCTGTTGTTTATGATTCTGTGCTAGGCTTAGATACTGATGAGATGGGATTTCTTTTACTAATCACACTACAATTTGTATGTGATAGATTTAGAGCCACTGACCATTCTGTTGTCACTAGAGGGACATAATCTCTATGGATATGGTTCTTTGATAGTTAACCTTTGTTTGTTTTTCAGATTCCCCTTCAGAAATGTACTCTTGCACGGATGTGCCAGACTGCAAGATGGCCGATATTGCTTCACTGGAATATCTAAATTGAGTGACGTAACACGTGAGGCTGATACGGACATTTCAGGTCTCGCGATTTTCAGTCTCAGTGTTTTGTGGTTACGTCTTCCCCTCTCCCCCGTCTTCTTGTTTGACGCTCCTTCTGGTCCCTCCATCTTGCGGCCTACCTGTATATATATATAGTGCTTAGACAAAATAGTCACATGCCGTTTGACAAAGTCTGTGTACGACTGTGGGTAAAATATGCGTCTGGACGAAACGCATCTTTTACCCAGCATCCTCTCCAAAGTGTCCAGACTTGCAGTATGTCAGTGAGACCCTCATGTCCTGTATATATAGTTCTCTGCCACAGGGTATAGTAGCCCTTCTGTGTCTCTCCCAAAATTTGGGTTAATACTAGATAAGGGACAGGATCCATTTAGATCTGCTATTTATGCTGCTATTTTCTCCATATATGTGTGCATGTGGGTGAATGAGTATACCGGTATACTGTGTTTGTGTATTCATGTATTATACTGACTATTATGATACTTTGGGTTTGGGGATGTGTTTTTAAACTTTTTATGCACTTTATACATTGTCCCATAATCAAACAATAAAGGATATTTTAGTTGCAAAAGTGATGGTTTGGGTGTGCCCTTCTAAAGGCTAAAGGCTGGGTACAAACATGCATATTTTTGGTCCGCCATACCGATATTTCCGTGTATTGTCAATTTGTCCTGAAAAATTGGTGTATTAGTAATGGTGTCCTATAATGTCCCATACATTACAGAGGCTGCACAAGTACAATACAAATCTTATGTGTTATGCAAGTATAACAGTATACTAATTCATTAATACAAACACAAGCCAAATAACTATCTCCAGTAATAATATTTATAAACTACATGTACCCACATAAATAGCCCCTCCCCTTACACAAACACCTCTGCCAATATGTAACTATCTTTAATAATGGAGTTAAATAATGTCCATATATTACAAATGTTTGGTGTTATACAAATGTAAAAGGATATTTACTTTTGCACTTTAAGCACATTAATGCAACTAGGATTTCTAGGTTGTCTTTTACACTTTTTTGTATAGATGGTAATTTAACAATAATGGAGGAAAACAAGTTCTCATAGGATGCTCATGGTAGCAATAATAATAAATACTATGGGGTGGCATTTGTTCCTAGAACATTTAGTCAACAAGAAACAATACTTTGGTGACAAAACTATATTTAGTCAACCAAAAGAAATTTTGTGGGAACCAAACATACATGCCTATGACTAAGGGCAGAGCTTCGCCCGAAACGCGTCAGGCGGTTCACCTTGTAAGCCATTATGGGCTTATGTACCGTGCCTTTGCAATAAATTTAGTTATTTCTTATTACCTATAAACGTACGTGTGGATCCTTGTCTGATGGATGGATTGCTCTTCACTTTGTTTTATCCAAACATACATTTAGTCAACAAAAAATACACTTTTGGTGACAAAACTATATTTAGTCGAACAAAATTAATTATGTGGCAACAAAACCTATTAAGTCATAAAAAAAATAATGTTTAATGACAATACTATATTTAGACAACCAAAAGAAATTCGGTGTTTACAAAACATATTTAGTCATCAAAAAACAATGTTTTGGCTACAAAACTATATTTAGTCGATCAAAATAAACATTTAGTCAACAAAAAACAACTGTAGCACCAAAGCATATATTTCAATGTCCAAAATCTATTTTGGTGAACAAAATGAACCGTGGGTTGAAACAGAATATTTTTTGTATACAAAAAGTGATAAAGAGTAACATTATGTTGGCAAAAAGAAAATTTGGTAGACCAAATAAATCTTGGAGCGCAAGTGTATGTTTTTAGTACACAAAATGAACTACTTTTTGTCTTAAAAATGCAATTTTGTGCACCAAGAATTATGTTTGGTAATGGTAAATGGCAAGCTTTCCCTTTAATCTTTGTTAAATTAAACATAAACTGGTAACTTGTTTGCTTTCCCTTTAATCCCTTCAGAAAAAATGTGAACACTTAATGACTCTCTTGCCCTTAATATATTTCACTTTAAACTCTTTAATACAGTATCCAGAAATATCTGGTATATGATACACTACCCCTTTAAAAATGGTAATTGTCATGCATTACCTAAATAAATTCCGGTAAATGGAAAATGTTTCCTTTAATCTCTGGCTGTAAGAAAACACTACTAAATGGCACAGTCCTTATTTTCTTTGTATGGGCACAATTCATGTGCGCTACCCTGTTCGTGCGGTACGATTGCTTTGATGTTACCCTATCGCATTGTATTGCATGCGCACCGAAATGGTGATCGCATGCAAAAAGGGTCGGTAGCGTAGGGCAGCAGAGATAGTAGGGCCATCCCCATCCTCTTCTATTGGTGTGCGCTGAGCGCTGTGCTAAAGCAGCACACAGTGCACACCAAAATAGACTAGTGGGGCCTAGCCCTAACTCCTTACTTTACAAACATCTCACCCTGCCAAATGTAGCTTCCCGGCAGGGTGGGGGTGTGGTGGAGATGGGAAGGGAGCGTGGCATAAGGTGTTATCTGGGGGTGGAGCAGAGGCGGAGTTAGGGCATGGAGATGGGGTATTCAAATTCTTGAAAATAAGGCAAAGCAGCCTATTTAATATAAGCAGTGTTGAGTTTTACGCTACCTTGTAGTACAGAACTTTAAGGCAGAGGCACAGAGCGGTGCTTCTTACCTGACCGAGATCCCAATGCTCAGTATATCACGCAAAGGGATTTACAACATTGTGGGATCTCGCAAAGGTAAGTAATGCTGGTTCTGGATCGGCCTCTATGTTTATAAAACACAACAATCTTATAATGTTCACCAAATAATTTCTGTAGAACAAGTCTGTAAATTCTGTTCACTAAATAATTTCTGTAAAACAAATTTGTTCACCAAATAATTTCTGTAAAACAAGTATATAAATTCTGTCCACCAAATAATTTTGTCTTTTCTGTTCACCAAATTATTTATGTATAACTAATTTGTTCACCCAATAATTTTTGAACAACAAGTCTATCAATTCAGTTCACCATATAATTTCTGTAGAACAATTATGTTGACCAAAATTATTTCTGAGGACCAAATTTGTAAAATTTTCATTGAATTAGTGAAATGATACATTTATTAGTAACCTTCAAATGAACCTTTAGATTTACCACATTAGGTTCCCCACCCACCTATTAAAAAAAGTAAAAGGATAGACAGAAAGGGAAAAAGATACAAAGTCAGGTCGGTAGGAAAACTAATGTACAAATCTAAAGGTTCATTTGAAGGTTACTAATAAATGTATCATTGCACTACAGTAATTCACTGAACTTTTGACCAAATGTATAAAATGCACAAAATGTACAAATTTGGTCTACAGAAATAATTTGGTGAACATAATTGCTGTACAGAATTTTTTGGGTGAACTGTATTGATAGACTAGTTTTACAAACATTATTGAGTGAACAATTTGTTTTACATAAATAATTTGGTGAACAGAATAGACAGACTTGTTCTACAGAAATGATTTGGTGAACATTATAAGATTGTAATGTTTAATAAGCATATGGGCCGAGAACCAGAAGCAGCATTACTAACCTTAATGAGATCCCACAATGTTGTAAATCCCTTTGCGAGATTTACTGAATCACGGGATCCCGGTCAGGTAAGAAGCACCTCTCTGTGCCTCTGCCTTAAAGGCGCTAGGTTCTATGCTACAAGTTAGCACAAAACTCAACGCTGCCTATATTACATAGAATGTGCTGCCTTATTTTCAAGAATTTTTTAAAATATCGCAGTCAACACAAAATTAGTGTAAAACCAATGCAAACCCAATAATACACCAGGTAGCATGGGTTTTACGCTAATTTTGGTGCCCAGGCCACGGGTTTCGTGTCACTGCTTTAGATGAGGCTGTAGTTGGTTTCTTATTTAGCTTTTTTCTTTAAGGGAAAATTTAACTCTGATGTAAAGAGGCAAATGGAAAGGAAGAAAAGGCATTTAAAACCTTTAAGGCTGAGGGAACGGAAAGGGCCTTTAGGGATTATAAAAACTGTAACAAGGAGTGTAAGAAAGCAATCAAACTAGCTAAAATTAATAATGAAGATAGGATAGCTGAACAAAGCATCACTAAGCCTAACATTTTTTTAAAGTATATTAATAGTAAGAAGATGAGGACTGAGAATGTGGCACCATTAATTAATGGGGATACGTTAGTTACGGAGGATTGCGATAAAGCAAATGTCTTGAATATTTTTTTTTCCTCTGTATACACTATAGAAGAGCCAAGTACAGATATCATAGAGTATAGTAGCAATAATGGTATAAAAGATTCAAGTGCACTTTGGTTAACCGAGGATATGGTACAGAAAGAACTAAATAAGGTTAATATTAATAAATCTCTTGGACCGGATAAAATACATCCTCGGGTACTTAGGGAGCTAAGTTCAGTTTTATCTAGGCCATTGTTTCTTATTTTTGCGGATTCCCTCATGTCCGGTGGTGTGCCCCTGTATTGGAAAAAGGCTGATGTTATTCCAATATTCAAAAAGGGTAGTCGTTTACAGCCGGGTAATTACAGGCCTGTAAGTTTAACTTCAGTGGTGGGGAAGATCCTGGAAAGTTTAATAAGGGAACATGTTCTAGAGTATGTTTCAAGGACTGACATTATAAGTAGTAACCAGCATGGATTTAGGAATAGATCTTGCCAAACTAACTTGCTTGGCTTTTATGAGGAAGTAAGTAGAAATTTAGACTCTGGCATAGCAGTAGATGTAGTTTACTTGGATTTTGCAAAGGCTTTTGATACAGTCCCCCATAGGCGACTAATGTATAAGCTAAGGTCTGTTGGTCTGGGGAGTCACATTTTAACATGGATAGAAAATTGGTTAATGAATAGGATGCAGAGAGTAGTTGTAAATGGGGCTTCATCATTATGGACTAAAGTGCTAAGTGGTGCTATTTATTAATGATTTGGAAGTGGGTATTGTCAGCAAGGTTTCTGTGTTTGCTGACGACACAAAACTTTGTCGACCATTAAAAACTTCAGAGGATGTGAAATCATTGCAGGGGGATCTAGATAGATTGTCACATTGGGCTGCTAAGTGGCAGATGAAATTCAATGTTGATAAATGTAAGGTGATGCATTTTGGACTTAAAAATCCTTGTGCTGCTTATACTATAAATGGCTCTGTGTTAAGTGAATCCCTGTTGGAAAGGGATCTTGGAGTTTTGGTGGATAACAAACTTAAAGGTAGCAAGCAGTGCCAGGCGGCAACAGCCAGAGCCAGCATGGTATTGTCTTGTATAAAGAGAGGTATGGATTCAAGGGAGGAAAATGTAATTCTCCCTCTTCACAAAGCATTGGTAAGGCCTCATTTGGAATATGCAGTGAAATTTTGGAATCCTGTGTACAAAAAGGACATCTTTGAAATGGAAAGGGTTCAGAGAAGGGCAACTAAATAAATAAGGGGATTGGGGGAGCTTAAATATGAAGAGAGACTGGAAAAGTTACAATTATGTATGCTGGAGAAAAGGCGCTTGCGTGGGGATATGATTACTGTGTATAAATACATTAACGGGCCATACAATAAACTATCTGGGGCATTGTTCACCAATAGAACATGTCAAAGGACACAAGGACATCCCTTAAGACTTGAAGATAAAAGGTTTAGGCTTCAAGTTCGGAAAGGGTTTTTCACTGTGAGAACGGTAAAGCTATGGAACTGTCTTCCAGTGGACATTGTTATCGCAGGTTCATTGGTCAGTTATAAAAAGAAGCTGGATGAGTTTCTGCAAACATGGAATGTTGCAAGTTACTGGTATTGATACATAGAGTTGCATTTTTAAGACAAAAAGTATGCTTGTTTTTCCTTAGTTCATTTTTGTGTACAAAAACCATACACTTATGCTACAAGATATATTTGGTCTACAACATTTTCTTTTTGCCAGCATGTTTTTTTTCACAAAAAAAAAAAATTCTGTTTCAATCCACTGTACATTTTGTTCACAAAAAAGATTTTGGTCATCAAAATATACATTTTGGTGCTACAGTTTTCTAAACAAAACATTGTTTGTTTGTTTTTTGTTGACTAAATGTGTTTTGTTACCACAGAACTTCTTTTGGTCAACTAAATATATTTTTGTCCCCAAAGTGTTGATTTTTGTTCACTAAATGTATTTTGTTACCACTGAATTTCTTTTGGTCACCAAAGTGTGTTTTTTGTTACAAAATGTTCTAGGAACAAACGGCACCCCATAAAATACTGGTAGCAGCCTAGAAATTTCATTAAATACTGGTAGCAAACAGAATTTCATTATATACTGGTAGCAAACTAGAATTTTTATTAAATACTGGTAAGCATCCTGGGAAATTCATTAAATACTGGTAGCAAAATGGAAATTTCAATTAATACTGGTAACATCCTGGGAATTTCATTAAATACTGGTAGCAACATGCTTATGAAGATTCTCATTCATCCAGGTCATGGCATATCTACTGTATTCAGTTAGATCAACTAGACTTGAAGTTTATTTCTTAAAGACGTTTCGCTAGTCATCTGACTGTCTTTTACTACCCCAGGTGCAGGGCAATCCACTCACTATAACAGCACAGGCAGTGGCAGCATTTTGTAAAGTGGACTCACTAGGTCAGACAAGCACTACTCTGGAATGTTATGAGTATAACAATACCAAATGCTGCCACAACCTGCCTTAATATAGTGAATGGTTTGCACTGCACATGGGGTAGGTAATAGCCTAATGGCTATTACTTACCCATGTGCAACAGTCAGTGGAGTAGCTGGAGGAGATTCCACAGGTTCCCGAGCATAGGTATTGCAGGGGTGGGTTTTCCCAGTAGTACAGTGTGAGTGCGCAATGGTGTCATCACACCGGCATTGTGACATCGCACAGCCACGTAGTACTACTGGGAAAACCGATTCGGGGGGCACTTCCTTTAGGTTGGCTTTATTCAAACATTCGGGGCACTTTGGTAAAGTAACAAAAGGTCTATGAATGCCCCTGAATGGGGCATTTTAATTAAGGAGTGCTTTACCATTTTGCTAATGCAGGACATTGCTTTAATATTGCCGTGTTTATAAACTGGATCATTATCATTGCGGTGGTATCATCTGCAATGGTAATATCTCATGTAATCAATGCAAGTCCCCCATTTGACTTTATTGTAAATTAGAGAAAATCAGCAACTCAAAAAAGGAACATAGGAAAATTGAAAATCACAGATCGTATTACAGTAATAGCTCAAAAACACCCCCTTGTATTGGAAAATCCAATGACACCTCCCAGGGACCTATTTCCAGACTAGAAATAGTTATTTTGAAGGGTTTACCTTAACTCTTTGAAACACCTTTCATAATTTTATAAATATAATCGATCGGTACTGCATTGATGAGACAGCCAATCAGGGACGCGGCTGCCGGCTGCTCAGAATGCCGGGGGAGAAAGGTAAGTAACTATCGGGGGACTTTCTCAAAATTCTATTATGGCGGTTGGGGCTGGGGGACCAATAACTACAATATAACCAAGGGGGTTGGAGCTAGGGGGAGGGACAGGGAGGACTCTCTGATAATAACACCAATAATACCTACAAATAATATGGCTTGTGAGCCTTGTGGTATTTTGTTTATTATTTTTCATATCTTTATATTTGGATGTTTACTGAGCTGATCTGATTTAAACATTTGCCCATTATTGATGTTTGTTTAAAATATTTCACAATACATATTCATATTTCTCTGATCTAAATGACTGTTTGTGACAACATTAAAGGTATTTGTTTTCCTTGCTAAAAACGGAGACTGTAAACAAACAGTTCTCATTATGTTTCGTGCCAAACATTTGCTTGGCGAATGGAAGAGTAACTAGGAACCATGACAAATCCATTTTTAGCACAAGCTGGTCCTCTGTGTTGTTTAAACTGCATATAAACTAAAAAAAAAAAAAAAGATTTGACACATTTTTGTCCCTATGTCTGTAATGTAATGACATGTAATCATTATAATATAGTAATTCAATATTTTCTAATAAAAACCCTAATTTTATTGACACACTTGTGGGTAACAGTATTTATATAGGGAAACAAGTCAAAAGCAGCATTAAAAGGCATTTTCACTCCCAACTACCATCTGTCCCACTGCTGGCCCCACTGTGTAGAGTAAAAAAATCCTTACCTTTCTCCTCTGCTCCTTATGGTTGTCCTGCAGTGTCTTCTGAAGGTCTAGAAAACTGAAGAGTAGGAGCCTCTCTGTGTGTAATCCGGTATCTGCCCCTTCTCTGTCCTCCTGGAGGTCTGCACTGTACTTTGCTGTAGTGTAGCGAGAACTTTTCTGTAGTGTTGGGCAACCCCCCCCCCCCCCAACCCTAAATGCCAGGGTTTTAACTTTAAAAAGTTTACAAACAGACTTACCCGACCTCGTTCCCTTGGCTCTCTCAAGAGCCGGCAGCCGTTTCTGTGATTGGCTGAGCCACAGTCCAGCCCCTATTGCTAATGCGTTCCTGGAAGTAGCAGAAGAGGCAGAGGGAATGAAGGTGGGTAAATCTATTTCTGGGAACTTTTTAAAGTTAAAACCCTACTGTTTAGAGTTGGATGGGGGTCCCCTACATTACAGAAAATTTAGATTTGGGATGGAAATACCCTTTAAAGAGTGAATTGTGTTTTATTGTCTAAGCTCTAACAGAGTATACATCTTTTAGTTACATTTGTGTTAAGCTTACAGATCCAGCTATTGTGCTGACCATGCATTAGTAGATGTACCTCCTGACATTCCCACAATGTTCTGACAACCACCTAGACTGATTATTCTGCAATTGACTTTCCAAATAAATGGGTCAGAGCGGGGACTGTGCGGAGAACATTAGAAGCCGTAACCACTGCAGTAATAGATATTACATGTCAAATTGGACTATTAGCTACAGTATTTTGTGAACTTTCTCAAAATCAGAAAAATGAAACGATTGCAAATTGTAGCCACAAAACAACATTAGAATTAATCTATACTCAGCCTCTAGTTGTAATTTACAGCTCACAATATGAAGACGCCTCTAATGGTTCATTAACAGAACTGTAGGTTTATCCCCCTGCTCATGGGTGTTCAACTACCCACCCCCTGATATTTTACAGCTGTTGGCAATGTTATTTAAAATGAGGAAATAAAAATCTCTTCAAATCTCTCCATTTGTACAGCACGTAAAGTCTGCCTTCAGCTCCGACAGACAAACTGTAAAGTCTGCCTTCAGCTCTGACAGACAAACTGTAAAGCCTGCCTTCAGCTCCGACAGACAAACTGTAAAGCCTGCCTTCAGCTCCGACAGACAAACTGTAAAGCAGGGGAATGTATGGATAAAGTGTAATAGAGCTACTGTACTGTACTGTACTATACTGTACTATACTATACTGTACTATACTGTACTGTACTATACTATATATACTGATACATACTATACTATACTGTACTAAACTATACTGTACTATACTATACGGTACTATACTGTACTGTACTCTACTATACTGTACTATACTGTACTCTACTATACTATACTGTATTATACTATACTACTTTACTGTACTATACTATACTGTACTATACTATACAATGTATACTGATACATACTATACTGTACTGTACTGTACTGTACTGTACTATACTGTACTATACTGTACTATACTGTACTATACTGTACTATACTGTACTATACTATACTGTACTATACTACTGTACTGTACTATGCTGTACTATACTATACTGTACTATACTGTATTTTACTATACTATATATACTGATATATACTATACTATACTGTACTATACTATACTATACTGTACTATACTATACTGTACTATACTGTACTATTCTATACTGTACTATTCTATACTGCACTATACTATAATATACTGTACTGTACTATACTATACTGTAGTGTACTATACTATACTGTACTATACTACTGTACTGTACTATACTATACTGTACTATACTATACTGTACTGTACTGTACTGTACTATACTGTACTATACTATACTGTACTATACTATACTCTACTGTACTATACTATACATAGTAACATAGTAACATAGTAACATAGTAATTAAGGTTGAATAAAGACATTCGTCCATCAAGTCCAACCTATTCACTTTTTTTTTTTTTTTTTTTATTTATTTATTTTTTAACCCTACCTAACAGTTGATCCAGAGGAAGGCAAAAAACCCCAGCTAAAAAAGGGGGGGAAAAATTCCTTCCTGACTCCAAACGGCAATCGGAAAGTATCCCTGGATCAACCAGATCTATATGCATTAATACCAGTAATTCTCAATATTTTTTAGTTTTAGAAACTTATCCAGGCCTTTTTTAAAGTTATTCAATGAACTTGCCATTACCACCTCTGCTGGAAGACAGTTCCACAGTTTCACCGTTCTCACTGTAAAGAAACCTCTCCTAACTTGAAGATGAAACTTCTTTTCTTCCAACCTTAAAGGATGTCCACGAGTCCTCTGATATGACCTATTAGTGAACAATGCACCAGAGAGTTCACTGTATGGGCCATTAATATATTTGTATAAGGTTATCATGTCCCCACGCAACCGCCGCTTCTCCAATGTAAACAGCCCGAACTTGTCTAATCTGCCTGCATATTCAAGCCCCTCCATTCCCCTTATTAATTTAGTTGCCCTTCTCTGAACTGCCTCAATTTCCAAGATGTCCCTTTTGTATATGGGATTCCAAAACTGCACCGCATATTCCAAATGTGGCCTTACCAGTGCCTTGTAAAGAGGGAGAATAATATTTTTCTCTCTTGATTCCATTCCCCTCTTTATACAAGACAATATCTTGCTAGCTCTAGCTGTTGCTACCTGGCATTGTTTGCTACAGCTAAGTCTGTTATCTACCAGAACCCCCAAATCTTTTTCCATTTCAGATGCACTTAACACAGAGTTATTTATGGTGTAGGTGGCACAGGGATTATTAAATCCCAAATGCATCACCTTACATTTATCAACATTGAATCTCATCTGCCATTCTGCTGCCCATTTTGATAATCTATCTAGGTCTGCTTGCAGCACTTGCACATCATTGGAAGTTTCCAAAGCTCTGCATAATTTAGTGTCATCAGCAAACACAGAGACCTTGCTCTCAATGCCCCCTTCTAAGTCATTTATAAACAGATTAAACAGAAGCGGCCCCAATACAGAACCCTGAGGAACTCCGCTTAGAACTTTAGCCCACATAGATGTAGCTCCATTAACCACCACTCTCTGTTTGCGGTCCAATAACCAGTTCTCTATCCATGAACAAATGTTTTCTTCAAGGCCAACAGTCCTCAGTTTATACATTAGTCGCCTATGTGGCACAGTATCAAAGGCTTTTGCAAAATCCAAATATACCACATCCACAGCTGTGCCTGAATCTAACTTCTTACTCACTTCTTCATAAAAACCAATTAAATTTGTCTGGCATGATCTATTTCTCATAAATCCATGCTGACTACTACTAATAAGATAATCTCTGGAGACAAAGTCAAGGATATGATCCCTTAACAAAGTTTCCATCACCTTCCCTACCACTGATGTTAGGCTTACAGGTCTATAGTTACCAGGCTGTGAACGACTACCTTTTTTGAATATTGGTATTACATTGGCTTTTTTCCAATCCAGTGGCACATCCCCAGACAAAAGCGAATCTGAAAAGATGAGACACAGTGGTCTTGCTAGAACTGAACTAAGCTCTTTTAAAATCCTAGGATGCAATCCATCTGGTCCTGGCGCTTTATTGATATTAACTTTGTCTAATTGATTCCGTACCATATCCTCTGTTATCCAATGTGAAAACTCTTCATTTCCTCCCTGCACATTGTTACAATCCCTACTGTAAGGATTCTCAACAGTAAAAACCGATGTAAAAAAACGGTTTAGCAGATTAGCCTTTTCGGCATCCTCTACAACCACCTCAGCTCCATTATTTAATGGTCCCACATTCTCAGTCCTCATTTTTTTACCATTTATATACTTAAAAAACATCTTGGGGTTGGACTTGCTTTGTTCGGCAATCCGTACTATACTGTACTATACTATATATACTGATACATACTATACTATACTGTACTATACTATACGGTACTATACTGTACTATACTATACTGTACTGTACTATACTGTACTTTACTATACCGTACTCTACTATACTATACTGTACTATACTGTACTATACTACTGTTCTGTACTATACTGTACTGTACTATACTGTACTATACTATATTGTACTATACTATACTGTACTATACTATACTGTACTATACTATATATACTGATACATACTATACTATACTGTACTGTACTATACTGTACTATACTGTACTATACTGTACTATACTATACTGTAGTGTACTATACTGTAGTGTACTATACTACTGTACTGTACTATACTATACTGTACTGTACTATACTATACTGTACTATACTGTACTATTCTATACTGTACTATACTATAATATACTGTACTATACTATACTGTAGTGTACTATACTATACTGTACTATACTACTGTACTGTACTGTACTATACTATACTGTACTATACTATACTGTACTATACTGTACTGTACTGTACTATACTATACTGTACTATACTATACTGTACTTTACTATACTATACTGTACTATACTATATATACTGATACATACTATACTATACTGTACTATACTATACGGTACTATACTGTACTATACTATACTGTACTCTACTATACCGTACTCTACTATACTGTACTATACTACTGTACTGTACTATACTGTACTATACTATACTGTACTATACTATACTGTACTATACTATACTGTACTATACTATACTGTACTATACTATACTATATATACTGATACATACTATACTATACTGTACTGTACTATACTGTACTGTACTGTACTATACTATACTGTACTATACAGTACTATACTGTACTATACTGTATTGTACCATACTGTACTGTGCTGTACTATACTGTACTATACTATATATACTGATACATACTATACTATACTGTACTATACTATACGGTACTATACTGTACTATACTATACTGTACTGTACTATACTGTACTCTACTATACCGTACTCTACTATACTATACTGTACTATACTGTACTATACTACTGTACTGTACTATACTGTACTGTACTATACTGTACTATACTATATTGTACTATACTATACTGTACTATACTATACTGTACTATACTATATATACGGATACATACTATACTATACTGTACTGTACTATACTGTACTATAGTGTACTATACTATACTGTAGTGTACTATACTGTAGTGTACTATACTACTGTACTGTACTATACTATACTGTACTGTACTGTACTATACTGTACTGTACTATTCTATACTGTACTGTACTATACTGTACTGTACTCTACTATACTATACTGTACAATACTATACTATACTATATTGTACTATACTATACTATACTGTACTATACTATACTGTACTGCACTATA
>JAACNH010002002.1:0-49331 GCA_019447015.1 Hymenochirus boettgeri
GTCATACGTGTTACCTTTAATGTGGACACGTGTTATAATGACACACTACGTGTTACCTTTAATGTACAGTTTTATAATGGACACACTGTCGCTTTATTAAGTACAGTTTATATAGACACACTACGTGTTACCTTTAATGTACCAGTGTATAATGACACACTACGTGTTACCTTTAATGTAACGTATTGTTGTATAATGACACACTACGTGTTTACCTTAATGTTCACAGTTATAATGGACACACTACGTGTTACCTTTAATGTACAGTTATAATGGACACCAACGTGTTACCTTTAATGTACAGTGTTATAATGACACACTACGTGTTACCTTAATGTACAGTGTATAATGATAATGACACAACTACGTGCCTTTAATGTACAGTGATAATGACACACTACGTGTTACCTTTAATGTACAGTTAAATGACACACTACGTGTTACCTTTAATGTACAGTTATAATGACACACTACGTGTACCTTTAATGTCAGTGTTATAATGAACACTACGTGTTACTTTAATGTACAGTGTATGTTTGTATAAATGTTGATAGATCAGTAGCACTGTAAATGTGTTATAATTTAGCCTAAGGACACAGCTCCAAATCCTTTATTTATGTATTTAATGTTACAGTGGGGATTATATTATTGATATAATACTTAATGAGGCTCAGTCTAAGCGAAGAGAGCAATTATAATATTATAATGATAACTGAGCCCCCCAAGTCCCCCAAGCTTACTTCAACCCCATAAAAAAGTAAAAAAACAGAGAATAAAGCCTGATTTGACCTGATTGAATGAGGACTGAGAAAAGAAAGTAAAACCAAGGTCAGTTTCTCTAATAATTTCTATTAAAATGACATTAATACAATGGTCCTAATAACATACAGTAAAGCTGTACACAGCTGATGGCCTCGTTCTTTAATATGATCAGGAAACTTATAGTAGTAGTGTAGTATAGTGTATTATATTGTCATGTAAATAGTGTAGTATAGTATAGTGTAGAAAGGGTAGTTTGTCTTGTAGTTTTTATAGTGTAATGTGTGTAGTTAAAGTGTGTGTATTTCGTGTAGTATAGTATAGTGTGTATAGTTTAGTATTAGGTAATATTATAGTGTAAGTGTAGCATAGTCTAGGGTAGGGTAGTTTAGTATAGGTGTAGTTTCTAGTGTTGATTAGAATAGTTGTAGATAGTGTCATGTAGTGTAGTAAAGTGTCGTTTTTGTAGTTTCGTTGTAGTTGTATTTTTTGTAGTAGGTATAGTAATAGTTAGTATAGTATAGTTGTAGTATAGTGTAAGTGTAGCCTAGTTTTGTTATAGTATAGTATAAGTAGTAGTTAGTATAGTTGTAGAAATGAGATGAATAGGATATAGTTAGTTGAATAGGTAGGATAGGGTAGTGTAGTAGTGTCGTTAGCGTGTTAGTATAGGGATATGTAGGATGTATAGGTATTAGGAGTAGCATAGTATAGGGTAGTTAGTAAGTGAGTTGTTTAGATAGTGGTAGTATAGTAGGTAATGTAGTGTAGTTAAATGTCGTGGAGTTTGTGTAGTTATAGTATAGTGTAGTATAGTATTTAGTGTAGTTATAGTGTAGTGAGCATAGTTAGATAGTATAGTGTAGTATAGTGTAGAATAGGTCAGTATTAGGGAGTAGTAGTTGTTAGGGTGTATGTGATAAGATAGAGTATAGTGGGTAGTTAGTATATAGGTGTCGTATAGGTATAGGATAGTGTATGTAGTATAAAGGGTGTAGTTATCAGGTTGTAGACGTATAGTGTATCAGGTAGTATAGTTAGTAGTTAGTATAGATAGTTTATAGTTATAGATAGGGTAGTGTGAGCTTATGTTAGTAGTATAGTGTAGTAATAGTGTACGTGATGTAGTAGTAGAATAGTTAGTAGTGTATGTGTATTGTTTGTGTTAGCATAGGTATAGGGTAGTTAGTTAGGTAGTAGTATAGGGTAGAATAGTGAGTATAGTGTAGTTAGTATGATTGTAGTGTATATAGGTAGTAGTATGTGTTAGTTTAGTATAGTTATAGGGTTAGTATAGTGTAGTTATAGTATAGTATGTATAGTATATTGTAGTAGTAGTATGGGTAGTATAGTGTAGTATAGTTATAGTTATAGTGTAGTATATGTAGTTTAGTACTAGTAGTGTAGTGTACGTATAGTGTAGTGTAGAGATAGGTCGTAGTTAGGATAGGGTGTATAGTATATTGTAGTGTAGTATAGTGAGTGTTATGTAGTAGTAGTGTAGTATAGTAATAGGGTAGATAGTGAGGTTATAGTGTATAGTGTAGTATGTATAGTGGTAGTTATAGGGTAGTATAGTTATAGTGTAGTATAGTATAGTGGTAGTATTAGGTATAGTAGGTAGATAGTGTAGTATAGTTATAGGGTAGTAGTATAGTTAGGTAGTGTAGTATGTATAGTGATAGTTTAGTATAGTGGAGTATAGTATAGGGTAGTGTGTAGTATAGTGTAGCATAGTTATAGTGTAGTATGGATAGGTGTAGTAGTTAGTAGTATAGTGTAGTAGATAGTGTAGTATAGTATAGGAGTATAGTATAGTTGTAGTATAGTATAGTGTAGTTTAGTATATAGTGTAGTAGTGTATAGATAGTTAGTTAGTGTATGTAGTAGTTATAGTAGTAGTATAGGGTGTATAGTATAGTGTAGTATAGTGTATTAGTGTAGTATAGTATAGTGTTGTATGTATTATGTAGTAGGTATAGTGTATAGTATAGTGTAGTTGTAGTAGTGATAGTGTAGTATGGATAGTAAGTATAGTATAGTATAGTATAGATAGTGTAGTATAGTATAGTGTAGTATTGTGTAGTATAGTGTATAGTGTAGTATAGTATAGTGTAGTATAGGATAGGTAGTATAGTATAGTGTAGTATAGTGATAGTATAGAGAGTTAGTATAGGTGTAGAGTATAGTATAGATAGTGTAGATATAGTGTAGTATAGTATAGTGTAGTATAGTAGGTTAGTATAGTATAGTGTAGTATAGTGTATAGTATAGTATGTATAGATAGTTATATAGTGTATAGTATATGTAGTAGAGTTATTAGTATAGTGTAGTATAGTATAGTGTAGTATAGTGTAGTATAGTATAGGAGGATGTATAGTATAGTGTGTAGTATAGTGTAGTATAGTATAGTATAGTATAGTGTGTTTGTATAGTGTAGTTAGTATGTATGTATAGTGTAGTATAGTATAGTGTAGTATAGTTTAGTATAGTGTATAGTAGTATAGGGTGTTAGTATAGTAGTGTATAGTATAGTTGTTAGATAGTAGTGTATAGTATAGTGTAGTATAGTATAGGAGTTAGTATAGTGGTAGAAGTAGTAAGTGTGCTGTATAGCATGTAGTATAGTGTAGTATCGGTAGTATAGTATAGGTAGGTAGCTATAGGGTAGTAGTATAGTGTAGTATAGTGTAGTGTAGTATAGTGTAGTATAGTATAGTATAGGGTATAGTATAGTGTAGCATAGTATAGTGTAGTATATTGTAGTATAGTATAGTGTAGTATAGTATAGGGTAGTATAGTGTTAGTATAGTATAGGGTAGTATAGTTGTAGCATAGTATAGTGTAGCATAGTATAGTGTAGTATAGTATAGTGTAGTATAGGATAGTATAGTATAGTGTGGTATAGTGTAGTATAGTATAGTATAGTATAGTGTAGTGTAGTATAGTGCAGTACAGTATAGTATAGTGTAGCATAGTATAGTGTAGTATAGTGTAGTATAGGATAGTATAGTATAGTGTGGTATAGTGTAGTATAGTATAGTATAGTATAGTATAGTATAGTGTAGTCTAGTATAGTGCGGACGTATAGTATAGTGTAGCATAGGTAGTTAGGATAGTGATAGTATAGTATAGGGTGGTCTAGTTGTAGTATAGTATAGTATAGTATAGTTGAGATATAGTGCGGTCAGTAAGTATAGTATAGTGTATAAGTACAGATAGACAGTAGTATAGTATAGATAGATTAGTGAGTATAGTGCGGTACAGTATAGTAGTATATGTGTAGTATAGTATAGTAAGTGAGGAGAAAGGGTACATGACTGACACTGAACGAAAATGTGTTGGATTACACAAAAAATCCCTCACGTCTGTTTTATTGGTCTCTGTCCCCCTCATTTCCCCTTTTTTGTTTAAATTGTAGTGGAGCCAGAAGTGGAAGGCCCAAGGTGGATGGCGGAGACCAGCCTAAAGCTGAATGGTATTGGTGAACGTAACCCTATAACTGACATTTATACTATAGGGTAGCATAGTATAGACTAGTATAGTATAGTGTAATATAGTGTGGTTATAGATAAGTATAGTGTGGTATAGTAGTATAGGTATAGTATAGGTTACCTAGTATAGGGTAGCATAGTGTAGTATAGTATAGTGTGGTATAGTGTAGTGTAGTGTAGTATAGTATAGTGTGGTATAGTATAGTATAGGGTAGTATAGTGTAGTATAGTATAGTGTGGTATAGTGTAGTATAGTATAGTATAGGTTACCATAGTATAGGGTAGCATAGTGTAGTATAGTATAGTGTGGTATAGTGTAGTGTAGTGTAGTATAGATAGTGTGGTATAGTATAGGGTAGTATAGTGTAGTATAGTATAGTGTAGTGTACTATAGTGAAATATAGTATAGTGTAGCATAGTGATAGAGTAGTATAGTGTAGTATAGTATAGCGTAGAGTGGATATATAGTGTGGTATAGTGTAGTATAGTGTGTAGTTATAGTGTGGTATAGTGTATAGTATAGTGTAGTATAGTTGTTAGGCTAGGGTGGTAATAGTCCGTAGTGTGTCATTATAAACTGTACATTAAAGGTAACACGTAGTGTGCCATTATAACCTGTACATTAAAGGTAACACGTAGTGTGTCATTATACACTGTACATTAAAGGGATACGAATCTTGGTAAATCTGGTTCAGGGGATTTGTATCTACAGTGTCTGGTTCTCTCCCACTGCTTGGAATTGGAGTGTTAAAGGGATAAAGTTACCCACCTGCCTCCTATAAACATGGGGGGTCTGATTACATGTTTAGAACAGAAATGAGACCGGAATGGTAGGATGGAATCTCCTTACGAGTTACCAATTAAAGGGCAAGGTTAGGGTATTAAAGCAGCTCTACTAAATGATTATGATTGACACATATGTTGGTTACATAGTGAGGACTCTATTGTACTAAATAAGAAGGGGAGACTTGTGGGTAATCTTCCTACCTACATGGAAGGCCATGTGTGAATTGGGTTTAACCCTGTGCCAATGAGACCAAGAAGGAAATGTCTCCATATTCAATGTCCTGTGTCTGTCATGATGTCAGGATACAGGGGATTATGGGTAGAAGACGAGCACAATGGTCTGTGATCAGCTGGAGGTGAGGACTATAGATTTACATGGAATTAAATTGAATGTTATTTCAGCATGGCAGCTCTCACAGGACTGAGTGAGTGACAGTATATTTATTAGATCGATTAGCTAGATTTAGCTATAGTTCTGGACAGTGGGGGCCCTGAAGGTTACCAACCCCCTTTGTAACCCACCTATGTGCCTCCTTCTATTTCAGGAAACAACCAACAAACCGGGACCTCAAATAATAGTGACAGTGACGAAAAACATGGAGATTCCAGCAACCATGGCAGTAATGAAGGCAGTGACCGATTTAATGGTGATGATTTTGATGATGTCACGGAAGTGAACAGATATACTAATGATGTCACGGAACAGAAAAGAGATACTAATGATGTCACCAAAACGAATGAGAGGAAGGAGAAGCCAAAACAGAAGGCCGAGGAACCCAATAACGATCGGTATGGTGTTAACAATATTAACATGTTACTAACAGGGAGATTCAATCTTATTTAACATTTGAAAGCTAACATCTGATTGGTTGGGGCAAAATTAGCACCATTTTAAACTTTTATTGAATAACCCTGATAGTATATATTAGCTGGGAAAGGGCATGTCTGCAAATCTATACTTTGTTATAGTTACTTACCTCCACCTTGTCCCTGAAGATTATAATACTTTGCATTCATGGCCATAATAAAAATCTAACATCTAGCACAGGTGCCCCCTTCCTTAGTAATAATTCACCGCCATGGTGGGGACGTCACAGACGATGACTGACTCTATTGAGCCTCTCTGAGAGATTAGAAGGAAAAAGAATTGTGGGCCTAAGGGACTGCAGCTAGATGAGTAACTATGACGATTTATGGGTTTGGTAGGTATAAATCTGTGTTCTGGGGGTAAAAAAACCCCCAAACAATAAAATCCCGCACACAAATGCAAATTATGAGAGGCCGGTTAATGTCTGTTACGGCCAACAACCATAACTGGTTCCATCTGTGTCGATACTTGATCCTCCAGGATGGATACCCAACGATGTCGAAAGGGAAATTGACCATTTATTTGTCACCAGATTCGCCCAGCACAATCGTATGTCTGTACGTACCTTAGGTTTAGTGCAATACATCATATCCAAGACTATATTTCCTTTATCGTGTTGTTTAGACAAAAGGAAAAGTAGGTCTAGGTCTTGTTATATAGTGTAGGTATTGAATCTAGGTCTTGTTATATAGTGTAGGTATTGAATTGTTGTGCTAATATTAAATTAGCCAATACTACACTGGCTACTCCACGCTATTTCCAAAAATTCCAAAAGTGGCTTGGGGGGGATTCAAAGGGTTTAAAGGTACCATTTTGATCTTTAAAAGGGCATTTTTTTATCTTTTCTATGTTTGTACCTAAACACCATTTGTAGTGTAATTGATAAAAGTGAACCAGCATGTTTGTGTGTTTCAGGACATTTGAACTGATTATTATTGCTTGTTCCGTCATCCTCCTCCTCCTCTTATTAGGAGCCTTCATCTTTCTTTTCTGGAAACAGAAGCACAAGCTCCAAGGTGATTATATTATTGTATTATTAATGTGTAGTGTGGGAATATACATAGTCAGAGGACTCGTGGACATCCTTTAAGGTTGGAAGAAAAGAAGTTTCATCTTCAGGTTAGGAGAGGTTTCTTTACAGTGAGAACGGTGAAACTGTGGAACTGTCTTCCAGCAGATGTGGTAATGGCAAGTTCATTAATTACTGGTATTAATACATATACTGTAGTTCTGGTTGGTGCAGGGATACTATATAATATTGAGAATTAATGGTATTAATACATATACTGTAGTTCTGGTTGGTACAGGGATACTATATAATACTGAGAATTACTGGTATTAATACATATAGATCTGGTTGATCTTGATGGACGTGAATAGGTTGGACTTGATGGACGAATGTCTTTATTCAACCTTAATTACTATGTTACTATGTTACTATAGTAATTAAAGTTAAATAAAGACATACGTCCATCTAGTCCAACCTTTATACCCTATCCATAATGTCTGTATAACCGTTACATAGTAACATAGTATTGGAGGTTGTATAAAGACATACGTCCATCTAGTCCAACCTTTATACCCTACCCATAATGTCTGTATAACCGTTACATAGTAACATAGTATTGGAGGTTGTATAAAGACATACGTCCATCTTGTCCAACCTTTATACCCTACCCATAATGTCTGTATAAACGTTACATAGTAACATAGTATTGGAGGTTGTATAAAGACATACGTCCATCTAGTCCAACCTTTATACCCTACCCATAACTGTCTGTAGAACAGTTACATAGTAACATATGTATTGGAGGGTGTATATAAGACAACGTCCATCTAGTCCAACCTTTATAACCCTACCCATAATGTTCTGTATAACCGTTACATAGTAACATAGTATGGGAGGTTTGTATAAAGACATACGTCCATCTTGTCCAACCTTTATACCCTACCCATAATGTCTGTATAACCGTTACATAGTAACATAGTATTGGAGGTTGTATAAAGACATACGTCCATCTAGTCCAAACCTTTAACCCTACCCATAATGTCTGTAATAACATTACATAGTAACATAGTATTGGAGGTTGTATAAAGACATACGTCCATCTATCCGACCTTATACCCTCCCATAATGTCTGTTAAACAGTTACATAGTAACATAGTATTGGAGGTTGTATAAAGACATACGTCCATCTTCCACCTTTATACCCTACCCTAATGTCTGTATAACAGTTACATAGTAACATAGTATTGGAGGTTGTATAAGACATACGTCCATCAGTCCAACCTTTATACCCACCCATAATGTCTGTATAACCGTTCACATAGTAACATAGTATTGGAGGTTGTATAAAGACATCGTCCATCGATCCACCTTATATCCTACCCATAATGTCTGTTATACAGTTACCTAGTAACATAGTATTGGAGGTTGTATAAAGACATACTCCATCCAGTCCAACCTTTATACCCTACCCATAATGTCTGTATAACAGTTACATAGTTACATAGTATTGGAGGTTGTATAAAGACATACGTCCATCTAGTCCAACCTTATACCCTACCCATAATGTCTGTATAACAGTTACATAGTAACTAGTATTGGAGGTTGTATAAAGACATACGTCCATCTAATCCAACCTTTATATACCCTACCCATAATGTCTGTATAACAGTTACATAGTAACATAGTATTGGAGGTTGTAAAAGACATACGTCCATCCAGTCCACCTTTATACCCCTACCCATAATGTCTGTATAACAGTTACATAGTAACATTATTATGAGTTTGTATAAAGACATACGTCCATCAGTCCAACCTTATACCTACTACCTCATAATGTCTGTAATACAGTTCCTAGTACATGTATGGAGGTTTTATAAGAACATACGTCCATCCAGTCCACCTTATACCCTACCCATAATGTCGTATAACAGTTACATAGTAACATAGTATTGGAGTTGTATAAAGACATACGTCCATCTATCCAACCTTTATACCCTCCCCATATGTCTGTACAGTTACATGGTACATAGTATTGGAGTTGTATAAAGACATACGTCCATCTAATCAACCTTTATACCCACCCATATGTCGTATAACATTACATAGTAACATAGTATTGGAGGTTGTATAAAGACATACGTCCATCCAGTCCACCTTTATACCCACCCAGTCTAATGTCTGCATAACAGTTACATAGTAAATGTATTGGAGGTTTGTAAAAGACATACCCATCTAGTCCAAACAACTACTCCCCTACCCATAATATCTGTATACAGTTACATATACATAGTATTGGAGGTTGTATAAACGAACATAGTCCATCAATCCAACCTTTATACCCTACCCATAATGTCTGTATAACAGTTACATAGTAAACATAGTATGGAGGTTGTATAAAGGCATACGTCCATCTATTCCAACCTTTATCCCTACTCATAATGTCTGTTATAACAGTTACATAGTAACATAGTATTGGAGGTTGTTTAAAGATATACGTCCATCTAATCCAACCTTTATACCCTACCCATAATGTCGTATAGTTACATACATAGTAACATAGTATTGAGGTTGTATAAGACATACGTCCATCTAATCCAACCTTTATACCCTACCCATAATGTCTGTATAACATTACATAGTAACTAGTATTGGAGGTTGTATAAGACATACGTCCATCTAGTCCACCTTTATACCCTACCCATAATGTCTGTATAACCTTTACATAGTAACATAGTATTGGAGGTTTTGTAATAAGACTTATATCCATCTATCCAACCTTTATACCCTACCCTCATAATGTCTGTATAACAGTTACATAGTAACATAGTATTGGAGGTTGTATAAAGACATACGTCCATCTATCCAACTTATACTCCCTACCCATAATATTCTGTTAACGTTCATAGTTACATGTATTGGAGGTTGTATCATGACATTAGTGGAGGTTGTATAAAGACATACGTCCATCTAGTCCAACCTTTATACCCTCCCATAATGTCTGTCTAACAGTTACATAGTAACAAGATTGGAGGTTGTATAAAGACATATGTCCATCAGTCCAACCTTTATACCCTACCATATGTCTCGTATAACAGTTACATAGTAACATAGTATTGGAGGTTTGGTATAAAGACATACTCCATCTAGTCTCCCTTCACGCCTAACCATAATGTATTTTCATTCAAATGCCTTCCTGTCCCCAAATGACAATCAGAAAGTATCCTTGGATCAACCAGAAACTACAGTATATGTATTAATAAACCAGTAATTTCAATATTAATAGTTATCCCTCCCCGTACCAACCGAACTACAGTATAGTTAATACCAGTAATTCTCAATATTAGATAGTACCCTGTACCACCAGAACTACAGTATAGTATTAATACCAGTAGATCTCAATATTATATAGTGCCCTGTACCAAACAGAACTACAGTATAGTATTAATATCCAGATAATCTCAATATAATAGTAATCCCTTACCCGTACCAACCAGAACTACAGTATATGTATTAATCCAGTATTATTCTCAATATTATATAGTTATCCCTGTACCAACCACAACTACAGTATATGATTAATACCGTAATCTCATATAATATAGTATCCCTGTACCAACCAAACTACAGTATGTATTAATACCAGTAATTCTCAATATTATATAGTATCCCTGTACCCAGCAGAACTACAGTATATGTATTAATACCAGTAATACTCAATATTATATGTATCCCGGTACCAACCAGAACTACAGTATATGTATTAATACCGGTAATTCTCAATATTATATAGTATCCCTGTACCACCCAGAACTAGTATATGTATTAATACCAGTAATTCTCAATATTATATAGTTCCTCCCCGTACCAACCAGAACTACAGTAAGTATATTATTATACAGTAATTCTCAATATTATATAGTATCCCCGTACCAACCAGAACTACAGTATATGTATTAATACAGTAATTCTCAATATTATATAGTATCCCTGTACCAAGCATACGCAGTATTGTATTAATACCAGTAATTCTCAATATTATATAGTATCCCTGTACCAACCAGAACTACAGTAATGTATTCATAACCAGTAATTCTCAGTATTATAGTATCCCCGTACCAACCAGAAACTACAGTATATGTATTAATACCAGTAATTCTCAATATTATATAGTATCCCTGTACCAACCAGAACTACAGTATATGTATTATACCAGTAATTCTCAGTATTATATAGTATCACCCGTACCAACCAGAACACAGTAATGTATTAATACCTAATTTCAATATTATATAGTATCCCTGAACCAACCAGAACTGCAGTATATGTATTAATACCAGTAATTCTCAATATTATATGTATATCCCTGTACCAAGCAGAACTACAGTATTTGTATTAAACCAGTAATTCTCAATATTATATACATCCCTGTACCAACCAGAACTACAGTATATGTATTAAAACCAGTAATTCTCAATATTATATAGTATCCCTGTACCCCGCAGAAACAAGTATATGTATTAATACCAGTATACTCAATATTATAAGTATTCCTGTACCAACCAGAACTACAGTATATGTATTAATACCAGTAATTCCAATATTATATATATCTCCCTGTACCAACCAGAACTCGTATATGTATTAATACCAGTAATTCTCAATATTATATAGTATCCCTCGTACCATCAGAACTACAGTATATGTATTAATACTAGTAATTCTCAATATTATATAGTATCCCGTACCAACCAGAACACAGTATATGTATTAATACCAGTAATTCTCAATATTATATAGTATCCCTGTACCAAGCAGAACTACAGTATTGTATATAATACCAGTAATTCTCAATATTATATAGTATCCCTGTACCAACCAGAACTACAGTATATGTATTCATACCAGTAATTTCATTATTATATGTATCCTCCCGTACCAACCAGAACTACAGTATATGTATTAATACCAGTAATTCTCAATATTTATAGTATCCCTGTACCAACCAGAACTACAGTATATGTATTATACCAGTTATTCTCATATTATATAGTACCCTGTACCAACAACTACAGTATATGTATATACCAGTATTTTCAATATTATATTGTATCCTGTACCAACCAGATCTACATTATATGTATTATACCAGTAATTTTTCAATATTATAATGTATCCCTGTACCAACCAGAACTACAGTATATGTATTAATACCAGTAATTCTCAATATTATATAGTATCCCTGTACCAACCAGAACTACAGTATATGTATTAATACCAGTATTTCTCAATATTATATAGTATCCCGTACACAAACCAAACTACAGTATATGTATTAATACCAGTAATTCTCAATTTATATTTTATCCCCGTACCAACCAGAACTACAGTATATGTATTAATACCAGTAATTCTCATTTTATATTTTACCCGTACCAACCAAACTACATATACGTATGTATTAATACCAGTAATTCTCAATATTATATGATATCCCTGTACCAACCAAACTACAGTATATGTATTAATACAGTATTTTCAATATATAGTATCCTGTACCACCAGAACTACATTATATGTATAATACCAGTAATTCTCAATATTATATAGTATCCCTTGTACCAACCAAACTACAGTATATGTATTAATACCAGTAATTCTCAATTTTATATAGTATCCCTGTACCAACCAGAACTACAGTATATGTATTAATACCAGTATTTTCTCAATATTACATAGTATCCTCGTACCAACCAGAACACAGTATATGTATTATACCAGTATTTCATATATTATATAGTATCCCCGTGCCAACCAGAACTATAGTATGTATTAATACCAGTAATTCTCAATATTATTTTTATATCACCCGTACCAACCAGAACTACAGTATATTTATTAATACCAGTAATTCTCAATATTATATTATCCCGTACCAACCAGAACTACAGTATAGTATAATACCAGTAATTCTCAATATACTATAGTATCCCTGTACCAACCAGAACTACAGTATATGTATTAATACCAGTAATTCTCAATATTATATAGATCCCTGTACCAACCAAACTCAGTATATGTATTAATACCAGTAATTCTCAATATTATATAGTATCCCTGTACCAACCAGAACTACAGTATATGTATTAATACCAGTAATTTCAATATTATATTGTATCCCTGTACCAACCGGAACTACAGTATATGTATTTAATACCAGTAATTTCATCATATATATAGTATCCCTGTACCAACCCAGAACTACAGTATATGTATTATACCAGTAATTTCAATATTTATATGTATCCCTGTACCAACCAGAACTACAGTATATGTATTAATACCAGTAATTTTCAATATTATATTGTATCCCTGTACCAACCAGAACTACAGTATATGTATTAATACCAGTATATTTCAATATTATATTGTATCCCTGTACCAACCAGAACTACAGTATATGTTTTAATACCAGTAATTCTCAATATTATTGTATCCCCGTACCAACCAGAACTATAGTATATGTAATACCAGTAATTCTCAATATTATATTTTATCCCCATACCACAGAACTACAGTATATGTATTAATACCAGTTATCTCATATTATATATATCCCTGTACCAAGCAGAACTACAGTATTTGATTAATACCAGTAATTCTCAATTTTATAGTATCCCTGTACCAACCAGAACTACAGTATATGTATTAATACCAGTAATTCTCAGTATTATATAGTATCCCCGTACCAACCAGAACTACAGTATATGTATTAATACCAGTAATTCTCAATATATAAATAGTATCCCTGTACCAACCAGAACTACAGTATATGTATTAAATCCAGTAATTCTCAATATTATATAGTATCCCTGTACCAACCAGAACTACAGTATATGTATTAATACCAGTAATTTTCATATTATATTGTATCCCTGTACCAACCGAACTACAGTAATGTATTATACCAGTAATTTAATATTATATAGTATCCCTGTACCAACCAGAACTACAGTATATGTTTAATACCAGTAATTCTCAATATTAAGTATCCCTGTACCAACCAGAACTACAGTATATGTATTAATACCAGTATTCTCAATATTATATAGTATCCCTGTACCAACCGGACTACAGTATATGTATTAATACCATAATTTTCAATATTATATAGTCTCCGTACCAACCAGAACTACAGTATATGTATTAAACCAGTAATTCTCAATATTATATAGTATCCCCATACCACCAGAATACAGTATATGTATTAATACCAGTAATTCTCAATATATTAGTATCCTGTACAACCAGAACTACAGTATATGTATTAATACCAGTATTCTCAATATTATATAGTATCCCTGTACCAACCAGAAACAGTATATGTTTATTATCAGTAATTCTCAATATTATATAGTATCCCTTACCAACCAGAACTACAGTATATGTATTAATACCAGTAATTCTCATATTATATAGTATCCCTGTCCGACCAGAACTACAGTATATGTATTAATACCTAATTATCAATATTATATAGTATACCTGTACCAACCAGAACTACAGTTGTATTAATACCAGAATTCTCAATATTATATATCTTCCACCATACAACCAGAATTACAGTATTGTATTAATACCAGTAATTCTCAATATTATATTTATCCCCGTACCAACCAGAACTACAGTATATGTATTAATACCAGTAATTCTCAATATTATAGTATACCTGTACCAACCAGAACTACAGTATATGTATTTTACCAGTAATTCTCAATATTATATAGTATCCCGTACCAACCAGAACTACAGTATATGTTTTATACCAGTAATTCTCAATATTAATAAGTATCCCTTCCAAGCTGAACTACAGTATTTGTATTAATACCAGTAATTCTTAATATTATATAGTATCCCTGTACCAACCAGAACTACAGTATATGTATTAATACCAGTAATTCTCAGTATTATATAGTATCCCGTACCAACCAGAACTACAGTATATGTATTAATACCAGTATTTCTCATATATTAGTATTCCCCGTGCCAACCAGCAACTATAGTATATGTATTAATACCAGTAATTCTCAATATATATTTTATCCCTTACCAACCAAAACTAAGTATATGTATTAATACCAGTAATTCTCAATATTATATTTTATCCCCGTACCAACCAGAACTACAGTATATGTATTAATACCAGTAATTCTCAATATTATATTGTATACCTGTACCAACCAGAACTACAGTATATATATACCATTAATTCTCAATATTATATAGTATATATCCATCCATAACCAACCAGAACTACAGTATAGTGTATAATTACCAGTAATTCTCAATATTATATAGTATCCCCGTACCAACCAGAACTACGTATATCTATTAATACTATATTCTCAATATTATATAGTACCCCGTACCAACCAGAACTACAGTATATCTATTAATACCAGTTATTCTCAATATTATATAGTATCCCTGTACAACGCAGAACTACAGTATTTGTATTAATACCAGTATTCTCAATATTATAGTATATCCCTGTACCAACCAGACTACAGTATATGTATTAATACCAGTAATTCATCATATTATAGTATCCCCGTACCAACCAAACTACAGTATATGTATTAATACCAGTAATTCTCAATATTATAGTATCCCTGTACCAACCAGAACTACAGTATATGTATTAATACCAGTTAATTCTCAATATTATATAGTATCCCTGTACCAACCAGAACTACAGTATATGTATTAATACCGTAATTTTCAATATTATATGTATCCCTGTACCAACCGAACTACAGTATATGTTTATACCAGTAATTTTCAATATTATATAGTATCCCTGTACCAACAAGAACTACAGTATATGTATTAATACCAGTAATTCTCAATATTATATAGTATCCCTGTACCACACCAGAACTACAGTATATGTATTAATAACAGTAATTTTCAATATTATTATATACCCTGTACCAACCAGAACTTCAGTATATGTATTAATACCATAATTTCAATATTATATGTATCCCTGTACCAACCGGAACTACTATGTATTAATACCATAATTTCAATATTATATAGTATCCCTGTACCAACAAGAACACAGTTATGTTTAATACCAGTAATATCTCAATATTATATAGTATCCCTGTACCAACCAAACTACAGTATATGTATTAATACAGTAATTTTCATATTATATAGTATCCCGTACCAACCAGACTACAGTATAGTTAATACCAGTATTTCTCAATATTATATAGTATCCCCGTACAAACCAGACTACAGTATTTATTAATACCAGTATTTCTCAATATTATATAGTATCCCCGTGCCAACCAGAACTATAGTATATGTATTAATACCAGTAATTCTCAATATTATATTTTATCCCCGTACCAACCAGAACTACAGTATATGTATTAATACCAGTAATTCTCAATATTATATTTTATCCCGTTACCAACCAGAACTACAGTATAGTTATACCAGTAATTCTCAATATTATATAGTATTCCTGTACCAACCAGAACTACAGTATATGTATAATACCAGTAATTTTCAATATTATATAGTATCCTACCACAACCAGAACTACAGTATATGTATTATACCAGTAATTCTCAATATTAATAGTATCCCCATACCAACCGAATTACAGTATGTATTAAACAGTAATTCTCAATATTAATAGTATCCTGTACCAACCAAACTACAGTATATGTATTATACCAGTAATTCTCAATATTATATAGTATCCCTGTACCAACCAGAACTCCAGTATATTTATTATTACCATAATTCTCAATATTATATAGTAATCCCTGTACCGACCGAACCTACAAGTTATTGTTTCATACCAGTAATTCTCAATATTATATAGTATCCCTGTACCGACCAGAACTACAGTATATGTATTAATACCAGTAATTCTCAATATTATATAGTATACCTGTACCAACCAGAACTACAGTATATGTATTAATACCAGTAATTCTCAATATTATATAGTATCCCCATACCAACCAGAACTACAGTATATGTATTAATACCAGTAATTCTCAATATTATATAGTATCCCTGTACCAACCAGAACTACAGTATATGTATTATTACCAGTAATTCTCAATATTATATAGTATCCCTGTACCAACCAGAACTACAGTATATGTATTAATACCAGTAATTGTCAATATTATATAGTATCTCACTACCAAGCTGAACTACAGTATTTGTATTAATACCAGTAATTCTCAATATTATATAGTATCCCCGTACCAACCAGAACTACAGTATATGTATTAATACCAGTAATTCTCAGTATTATATAGTATCCCCGTACCAACCAGAACTACAGTATATGTATTAATACCAGTAATTCTCAATATTATATAGTATCCCTGTACCAACCAGAACTACAGTACAGTTCCACAGTGTCACCGTTCTCACTGTAAAGAAACCTCTCCTAACCTGAAGATGAAACTTCTTTTCTTCCAACCTTAAAGGATGTCCACGTGTCCTCTGATATGACCTATTAGTGAACAATGCACCAGAGAGTTCACTGTATGGCCCATTAATATATTTGTATAAGGTTATCATATCCCCACGCAACCGCCGCTTCTCCAATGTAAACAGCCCTAACTTGTCTTATCTTCCTCTATATTCAAGCCCCTCCATTCCCCTTATTAATTTAGTTGTCCTTCTCTGAACTCCTTACTCTTCTTTACCAACCGTGTGTATTGCCGACTACAGTCGTTTGTCGACATTGCAGTTGGTTGGTTTCGTCCCATACACACTTTTGCACGTGCACAACCGTGGCGCCAGATTTTAAAAGCCAGGAATTGGAAAGGACCGGTGCTGGATGTTTGTTCCCACTCTGGCTTCTTGGTCTTCCCTGTTCCTCTCTCCTGGCCCAGTGCCTTGTTCCTGTGCCTCATCACTGTGCATCATACCTTTGCCTCTACTCATTGCTTGCAGTTGCTGGGGGCTGCAGCCTGGTGTGACTCAGCAGTGCAATACCCCCACCATTAGGGGTCTGGTGAAAACCTGGTTACACTTAGAGTGTCTATAGCAACTTCAATTCCGTATGGATGTGGCCCAGGCTAAACTCCACTTCTTCCTGATCAGCCTTTCAGCAGTACCTCAACATGACTAGCTGTCCCTCACCCTTAACCTTGTCTTCCTCTGCCTGACCAGTTCAGTGGCAAATGTGCAAAGCTCCGGACTTTCCGTCATTGCTCCCGAATATTTTTTGAGCTTTAGTCTCGGACGAACCCTAATAACCATGTTATACTAGTCATCTTCCTTCTCCAAGGAGCACCTCAATCCTGGGCTCACCACTTGTTAGGAAAGTCCATTAGTGAGTTTGCTGCATTTTTCCCCCAGGTGTTAGCCGCCTTGTATGACGACCCTACCAGGGCCCATTCAGCTGAATTGGCCATCTGTGTTCTCCGACATGGGAACAGACCAGCAGAAGATTTTGTGGCCGAGTTTCGAGCTCTAGTCCCCGCTGGAATGATGCCGCCCTTAAACACAAGTTTACATTGGGGCTCTCCAACGATCTCAAGGATGAGATTGCCCGTGTTGGGGTTCCATCATCTTTCGAAGAGCTAGAACCGCTGTCCCCGGGAACGCCAACTTGAATGGTGTACCTTCTTAGCTCTACGGCACCCTTATCCAGTGCCATACTGGCATACTGCAGTGGGTCCAATTGACTCTCTTAATCCAGTACCAATGCAGCCAAACCCATGCAGATTGGGACAACTTGC
The DNA here is from genome assembly GCA_019447015.1 of Hymenochirus boettgeri. Classification (NCBI taxonomy): domain Eukaryota; kingdom Metazoa; phylum Chordata; class Amphibia; order Anura; family Pipidae; genus Hymenochirus; species Hymenochirus boettgeri. The sequence goes on from JAACNH010002002.1 coordinate 18,703, forward strand.
TCTCCTCTCTACCTGGAAGAAAGGTCCAGAAGAAGGAAGTTCGTATTGTGCCTTTAATGTGGGGAAGACGGTCATCTTCTGAGATCTTGTCCTATCCTGTTAAAAAGTCCAGAGTAATTCCCTGTCTCTTCCACAGTCCTCACTTCTCCGTACCCATTGTTTCACAGTTCCTTTGAAGACAAGTTAAAGTTAATGCAATCCTGGACTCTGGGCTAGTGAGTATTTCATAGATACCAGTGTCATCAAAGAAAGTTCTCCAGTATTTCCAGCCAGACTTCTTGCATTTGTAAAGACACATTTTAGATGATCGTTTAACCCTTTACATGCCACACCACAACACACATATATATCGTTTTAAAATAAAAGGACCAAAGTGCCACAGAACATATATATACGTTCTGTGTCTGTCCTTTTAAAAAAAAAATGCAGAATGCTAGCATGGTGGCTTTGTGGTTAGTACTGATCCCTTGCAGCGATGAAGTCCTGAGTTCGATTCCACCCTTGGACACATCTGCAAGGAGTTTGTATGTTCTCCCCGTGCTTGCGTGGGTTTCCTCTGGCCACTCCGGTTTCCCCCACAATCATAGAGACATACTGACAGGTTGTATGTGTCAAATAAATGTGCTTAGATTGTAAGCTCTTCAGGGCAGGGCCTGATGTGAATGTATCCATGTCATTGTAAGCACCACGGAAGATGTCGGTGCTGTATAAATCCATAATAATAAAAATATTAGGGGTGATCGGGGGAGGCATTCAAGTGCCCCCCTAGCCCCCCTGTTACCCCATCGGTTTGGTCCAAATCCTATGGGGGGATTGGGAGATAACATACCTAAAAGTCATGACTGCTTATGAATTGCCAGTCCCATGAAAAAGAGAGGATATCTCCAGTAAGGGAGACCACAGGATTTCCTACTTCACTTGGGGCCTTAGGCTTCCCCTGTGCTGCCCCTGGTTGTCCAGTTGGGGAACTGAACTTTTTCAAAACACTACAAATTTCTAAAAAGAACTATGTCCAAAATTCTTCATGTATGTATGAAAGCATGGTACCGGTACGTAGCTGAAGGTGTGTAGATTCCAAACATATATAGTTTGTGGGGAGTATTTCCAAGTATTGTGGCTGTTTCCTTGCACTTTTACAGGCTTTCCACTTGAGCTAGTTGGTAGCCATGTCTCTGTGTACACCCACTCATATGGCATACCGTTTGATTCAGGACATTTAGGAGATTAATATTTATGTGAATTTGCCATGATTTTTAACTTTGGAATTTATTTCTGTACATTTTTCCAGAACATCTGGTAAAAAGCACAAAATTCTACGTAAAACTGCACCCACACCATTGGTAGTATGCATTAAGGAATGGTGGTGTTGTGTAGCTGAAGGTATGTAGATTCTGAGAATATTTAGTTTTGGGGGGTATTTTGTGCATTGGCTGACTTTGTGGCTATTCGCTTCCATATCCGCGTGTGTGGTGATGGTATGAATGAGCAAACTACAGCGTTCTGTGTGTAGATTTCAGGAATATATAGTTTGTGGGGGATATTTCTGAGTTGCGGGGGTGTTTTGTGTCCAAATTCGGAGTTGGCTAAATATTTTCGCTGTTTCTGAGCCGTCGTGCATTGTCTCACGTCGTGGCCTTTCGCTTCCACGTCCGCGTGTGTAACCACACATATGGCATACCGTTTGATTCAGGACATTTGGGAGATTATTATTTGGTAACTATTAATAACACTCCATCCTATACAGCTACTCCTGGATTCCTGTTGCCACATTCCATCCTATACAGCTACTCCTGGATTCCTGTTGCCACATTCCATCCTATACAGCTACTCCTGGATTCCTGTTGCCACATTCCATCCTATACAGCTACTCCTGGATTCCTGTTGCCACATTCCATCCTATACAGCTACTCCTGGATTCCTGTTGCCACATTCCATCCTATACAGCTACTCCTGGATTCCTGTTGCCACATTCCATCCTATACAGCTGCTCCTAGATTCCTGTTGCCACATTCCATCCTATACAGCTACTCCTGGATTCCTGTTGCCACACTCCATCCTATACAGCTGCTCCTGGATTCCTGTTGCCACATTCCATCCTATACAGCTGCTCCTGGATTCCTGTTGCCACACTCCATCCCAATTGGGCAGCTAGGTGATATTTATATGTCATGGAAACTGCAATGTCCTTCTGTAATTTTAGACTGTAGAATCCACATTCCCCTGTCCCCTTATCAGATGTGGCTTGAGTCCAGAGACATAGCAAAGTACAGGCGGTGTTCGAAGAAAAGCCCCAAATGCACTCACCACCGGTAGGGTTGCAGACATTTCAACCCCCCCCGTAGGGGTTTATAGGACTACAGTATAGAGACTAGGTGCGTGAGAGTCGCACTCCATGTGTTTAATAGTGGGAAACACAAACATCAAAAATTTCAACGCATTTTGGGGTGTTACCCCTTCATCAGGGGATAACCGGATGAAGGGGTTACACCCCTGAAAACGTCGTGTGATTTTTGTGGTGGAGTGCAACTCTCTCATCTAATTCTGCATACAGTTCAGGAGTGGACGTGGTGGTACAGTTGCCCAATCCTAAGAGTGAGTGGGGTTGAGATAGGTCCTTGTCCATGTCCCTGATAGATGAGGCTTAGTCCAAGAGACATGGCTGGCAGGGTACAGGTGATTGTGATTGGAGGTACCAGAGTTGAGTGGGGGAGAGTAGAGATTTTTCAGGCATGTCCATGTCCCCTTACAGATGAGGCTACTCCAGAGAAATGGCTGGCAGTACAGGGGTGTGACTTGTGGTCACAGAGTAAGTGTGAGTGGGGTAGAGACAGAGTTCTGTCAAGTCCCCTTATAGTGAGGCCGGGGTCCAGAGCAGTCTGAGGGCAGTACAGGGGTGGACGTGGTGAGCTGGGTACAGAGTGGAGTGGGGTAGAATAAGGTCATGTACATGTCCCCTTACAGATGTGGCTTGGTCCAGAGAATGGCTGGGCAGTACAGGCGGTGGGACTTGGTGGTACAGAGGAGTGGGGTAGAGTAGAGATAGGTCCTGTCAGGTCCCCTACAGATGAGGCTAGTCCCAGAGACATGGCTGCAGTACAGGGGGTGACTGGTGGTAACAGAGTGAGTGGGTGTAGAGCAGGTGCCTGTCAATGTCCCCATTAAGATGAGGCTCGGTCAAGAGACATGTATGGCAGTACAGGGTGTGGTGACTTGGTATGGTACAGAGTTGAGTGGGGCGGTTTAGAGATAGGTCATTTGTCCATGTACCTTTATAGCTGTGGCTTGGTCCAGAGACATGGCTGAGGCAGTACAGGGGTGTGACTTGGTGGTACAGAGTTGAGTGGGTTAGAGTAGAGGGTAGGAGAGATAGGTCATGTTTTCCTTTTTCCATTCCCTTATAGATGAGGCTTGGTACATGAGACATATGTTCTGGGCAGTACAGGGGGGACTTGGTGGTACAGATTTGAGTGGGGTAGAGATAGGTACTGTCCATGTCCCCTTATCAGATGAGGCTTGGCCAGAGACATGGCCTAGAGGACCTAATCTTACCCCAACAAACTTGTACCACCAGTCACACCCCATGTCTCTTGACGGGGTAGTGACTTGGTGGTACAGAGTTTGAGTGGGGTTAGAGATAGGTACGTCCATGCCCCTTATAGATGAGGCTTGGTCCAGAGACATGGACGCAGTAAAGCGGTTGTGAATTGGTGGTACAGCAGATTTGAGTGGGGGTAAGAGCTTTGGTCCTGTCCATGTCCCCTTATAGATGTGGCTTGCGTCCAGCGACATGCGGGCACAGTAAGGGGGGTGACCTTGGGTGGTTACAGAGATTTGAGTGGGGTAGAGATCGGTAGAGATAGGTCATGTCCATTGTCCCCTTATAGATGTTGGCTTGGTCCAGAGACATGTTGGGCCAGACAGGGGTGTTGTGACTTGGTGGTACAGTTGAGGGGTGTTGGTAGAGATAGGGGTATAGAGATAGGTCCGTCAGTGTCCCACTTATAGATGAGGCTTGGTACGAGGACCATGGCTGGCAGTAAGGGGTGTGACTTGGTGGTACTACAGAGTTGAGTGGGGGTAGAGATAGTCCTGTAAGTCACAGATCTAATGGGATAATAGTTGGGAGGTTTTGGTGATGGGAGGTAATTTGTTACCAGTGAGATCTGCTGAGTAATGTTGGTCTGAATATCTCTCGGTTACGGATCTGGATTCAAAAATTTAAACATTAACACTCCCCTTTTCTCCCCCAAATCCGGCTCAGCACAGACATGACTGGTCCAATGGACATTGCAATGGGGACGTTCCTGGATTCCTTTCACTAGAGGGCAATGTGCAACTCCCCTTTAATGTAATGACATGTACCATAGATAAATGGTCTTTCTTTTCTATATAACTTTGTCCTGGGCAATCACAGGACAGAAGAAAACGATTACGTCAATCTTTTAATATTCATTACCAGTTCATTCCAAGGGGAAATATAATAGAAACCGTAATTGTCTCATTATTTGAACAGGAAAACTTCTTTTTGCCCAACAGGAAGTTGATATAGATATTTTGTCTTGTCAGCGTTAAGTGGTCACAATGTTCCGTTCACAGAGTAAAACTAGAAGGTGCCCATTGGCTTTACAATCTTTTAATTCCTTAATAATGTGGAAATTCTATTGTTTCCACAGTTCCTGAAAAGTAATGAACACGAGTTTAAATTTATACTGGTTATCTCCTCCCCCACGTAGGTTCAAACCCGGTAGAACCTGTTTTGGGGGTATCACTTAGGGGCATATTTATAAACGACTCACTTTTTAACCATTTCACTATCGGGGAGGAGATCGCAACTGACAAAGTGCCGCTATCTTGCAGTAGTTATATAAACAACGCTAGTATCACTGCCGCGATGGGTGACGATAGTTGTCCACCTGATTCATTGCGTTAAGTATGGTATCACGGCGAAAAGAGAGATTGTACTCTGTGTGGCCATTACAGACAGAGAAGTTAAAATATCAGAGATATTTTTTGTCTTGTTTAATTTAAAGCTTTTTATGTAACCCCAGGGAGGAAATTTCGCCTTTGCCCCGTTCTCCCTTGTTGCATTTTTTGCAGTTTTACACGAATTTGCACCAAACATCATTACTTACTGGAAGGTTCATTAACATGACTTATTTACACAGCACTATGGTTATGTCCCCAATAATGGAAACTGGTTGATAAGTAAGCAACAGTTATTAATAAAATAGAGACAGTCCCTAAGGAGTTTTACACTATTATCAATCATATTAAGAAAATAGAGACAATTCCCCTGGGTGAGGGTTACACTATTTATAATATCTATTTAATAAAATAGGAACAATGCCCCTGGGTTGAGTTTACACTATTTATCATATCCTATTAATGGAAAAAGAAGGAGACCAATTCCCCTGGGTGAGTTTTACACTATTTACTCCTATCTATTATAAAAAGAGGACAATTCCCTGGGTGAGTTTTTACACTATTTATCAATCTATTAATAAAATAGAGACAATCCCTAAGTGAGTGTACACTTATTTATTATCCCTATTAATAAAATAGAGACAATTACCTGGGTGCAGTTGTTACACTATTTATCAATCCGATTAATAAAATAGAGACAATGCACCTGGGTGAGTTTTACACTATTTATCATATCCTATAATAAAATAGAGGACCTTCCCCTGGGTGAGTTTTACACATTTATCATTCCTATTAATTAAATAGTAGCGACAAGTCCCGGGGGGAGTTTTAGCCTATTTATATATCCTATTAATAAAATAGAGACCAATTCACGGGGTGAGTTTTACAGAGATTTATTATATCCATAATACAATAGAGACCATCCCCTGTGGAGAGTTTTACGAATTTATCATATCCTATTAATAAAATTAAGAACATTCACCGGGGGGTTGAGTTTTACACTCATGATTCAGACCCTATTAATAAAATAGAGACAAGTTCCTCATGGGGGAGTTTACACTATTTATTCATAATCATATTAAAAAATAGAGAGGAATTCCCTGGGTTGAGTTGTACACTATTATCATATCTATTAATACACATAGAGACAATTCACATGGGTGAGTTGACAATATTTATCATTTATCCTATTAATAAAGTGAGAAATTACCTGGGTGAGTTTTCGCTATTGTTCATATCCTATAATAAAATAGATGTGGTGTGATTCCCAATACAGCGTGTGATAACCCGATAATACATTGTGTGGTGTGATTCCCAATACAGTGTGTGATAACCCGATAATACATTGTGTGGTGTGATTCCCAATACAGCGGATAATATAGAATATTGAGGCATTATGGTCATACATTACATATACTGAGTTGGGTTGGTCAGGTAACTATATATATTGAGAATTTACTGGTATAAACATATACTGTCGTTCTGGTTGGTCGGGGATATAAAATTATCATATTGAGAATTACTGGTATTTAATCATATACGTACTTCGGGGTGGTATGGGGATACTAATAAGAATTGAGAATTAACTGGTCTTAATACATATACTGTGGTGCTGGTTGGCTACAGGTATACTAATATAATATGACTAATTACTGGTATTAATTACATATACTGTAGTTCTGCGTCGGTACAGGGATACTATATAAATATTGAGAATTTATGGTATTAATAACATATTACCGTAGTCTGGTTGGGACAGGGAGACTTATAATATGAGAATTACTGATCAGAATACATATACTGTAGTTCTGGTTGGTACAGGGATACTATATAATATTGAGAATTACTGGTATTAATAACATATACGGTAGTTTGGTTGTACAGGAATACTATAAATATTGAGAATTACTGTATTAATTACATATTACTGTAATTCTGGTTGGGATGGGGATACTATATAATATTGAGAATTACTGGTATTAATACATATACTGTAGTTCTGGTGGTACAGGGATACTACTAATATTTGAAAATTACTGGTATAATCATATACTGTAGTTCCGGGTGGACGGGAACTATATTAATATTGAGAAATTACTGGTATTAATACATATACTGGAGTTCTGGTTGTACAGGGAGACTATAACTATTGAGAATTACTGGTTAATACATATACTGAGTCTGGTTGGTACCAGGAACTATATCATATAAAAATTAATGGTATAATACATAGACTGTAGTTCCGGTGGGACAGGGATACAATAAATATTGAAAAATTACTGGTATTAATAACATGAGTACGTAGTTATGGTTGGTACAGGGATACTATATATATGGAATTAAGGATTTAATACATTATACTGTAGTCTGTTGGTACAGGGGATACTATATAATTGGAATATGGTATTAATACAATATACTGTAGTCTGGTTGGTACGGGGATACTATATAATACTGAGAATACTGGTATTAATACATATTACTTTTAGTTCTGCGTTGGTACCGGGATACTATATAATATGAGAATTACTGGTATAATACAAAGACCTTAGTTCTGATTGGTACAGGATACTATATAATATTGAGAATAAAAACTGGATTAATACATATACTGTAGTTGGTAGGATGGGGATAAAATATAATACTGAGATTACTGGTATTATTAATACATATAACTATGGTTGGTTGGTAAGGGGCACTACTCTATCCATAACTATGGAGAATACTGGTATTAAAACATATACTGTCGTTCTGGTTGGTACAGGGATACAATATAAATTGAAATATACTGGTTATTAATACATATACTGTAGTTTCTGGTTGGTACAGGGTACATATCAATATTGAAAATTATGGTATTATACATATACTGTAGTTCTGGTTGGTACAGGATACAATATAATATTGAATATACTGTATTAATACATATACTGTAGTTCTGGTTGGGACAGGGATACGATATAAGATTGAAAATATGGTATTAATACAATACTGTAGTTCCGGTGTGGTACCGGGATACAATATAATATTGAAAATTCTGGTATTAATACATATACTGTAGTCTGGTTGGTACAGGGATACTATATAATATTGAGAATTACTGGTATTAATACATATACGTCGTTTGGTTGGTACAGGGATACTACTAAATATTGAGACTTACTGGTTTATACATATTACGTAGGCTGGTTGGTACAGGATCCTAGTATATTGAGAATTACTGGTATTAATACATATTACTGTAGTCTGGGTGGTACGGGGCTAAAACAATATAATATTGAGAATTAATGGTATTAATACATATACGTAGGTCTGGTTGGTACGGGGAGAAAATAAATATTGAGATTACTGGTATTAATACATATAATATAGTTCTGAGTGCACGGGGATACTATATAATATTGAGAAAATACTGGTATTAATACATATACTGTAGTTCTTGTTGGTACGGGATACTATGTAATATTGAGAATACTGGTATTATACATATACTGTAGTTTGGGTGGTACAGGGATACTATATAAAATTGAGAAGGACTGGTATTAAATACATATACTTAGTTATGGTGGTACAGGGATACTATATAATATTGAGAATTACTGGTATAATACCTATAATGTAGTTCTGGGGGGGATTGGGTACAGGGATACTATATAATATTGAAAATACTGTTATTAATACATATACTGTAGTTCTGGTTGTTACAGGGATACTATATAATATTGAGATTAATGGTTTATAATACATACCGTATACTGTCGTTCTGGTTGGTACGGTGTTTAAAATATAACAAATGAGAATTACTGGTATTAATTAACTATACGTAGTTCTGTTGGTACGGGGATAAAATATAAATTAGTGAGAATTACTGGTATTAAATAAATCTACTGTAGTTCTGGTTTGTACGGGCTACTATGAATATGAGAAATACTGGTAATTAATACATATACTGTCGTTCTGGTTGGTACAGGGATACTATATAATATTGAGAAGTACTGGTATTAATACATATACTGTAGTTCTGTTTGGTCAGGATACTATAAATATGAAAATTACTGGTATTAATTACATTACTGTAGATATGGTTGGTACAGGGATAACCATATAATATTGGAAAGTACTGGTATTAATACATTTACTGTAAGTTCGGTGGACAGGGATACTATATAATATTGAGAATAAATGGTCTTAAATACCATATACTTAGTTCTGGTTGGACAGGGTACTATATAATATTGAGAATTACTTGTTATTAATACTATACTGTAGTTCTGTTGGTAACGGGGATACTTATAATACTGAGAATTACTGTATGAATACATTAATGTGTTCTGGTTGGTACAGGTATACTATATATATGAGATTATGCGTCTTTAATACAAATACGTCGTTCTGCTGTTAAAGGGCTACTATAATAATATTGAGAAGTACTGGTAGTAATACAGATACTGTAGTTATGGTTGGTACGGGACTACTATATAATATTGAGAATTACAGTATTAAAACATATACTGTAGTTCTGATTGGTACGGGGTCTATAAATATGAGATTAATGTATTAATACATATACTGCAGTTCTGGTTGGATACAGGGATACTATAAATTTGAGGAATTACTGGTATTAATAACATATACTGTAGTTCTGGTTGGTACCGGGATACATATAATATGGAGTATTACTGGTATTAATAAATAGACTGTAGTTATGCTCGGGTACAGGGATACTTATATAATATTGAGAAATTACTGGTCTTAATACATATACTGTAGTTCTGGTGGTTACAGGGATATATAGAAGATTGAGGAATTATGGTTTTAATACAAATAACTTGTAGTTCTGCTGGTACAGGGATACTATATAATATTGAGATTACTGGTATAATACATATAATGCAGTTCGGGTTGCGTACAGGGATACTATATAATATTGAAAATTAATGGTATTAATAATATATATGTAGTTCGTTGTACGGGGATTACTAATAAATACTGAGAATTACTGGTATGCATACATATACTGTAGTTCTGGTTGGTACAGGGATACTATATAATATTGAGAATAATGGGTATTAATACATATACTGTAGTTCTGGTGGTACGGGTGATATATATAATGCTGAGAATTACTTGGTTATGAATACATATACTTGTAGTTCTGGTTGGTACGGATACTATATAATATGAGAATTACTGGTATAAATACAAATACTGTAGTTCTGCTTGGTACAGGGATACTATATAATATTGAGAATACTGGTATTAATACATATACTGTAGTTCTGGTTGGTACGGGGATACTATATAATATTGAGAAATTACTAGTATGAATACATATATGTAGGTTCGGGTTCAACCAGAAACTAAAGTATGATTTATTAATAATAGTAATTCTCATATTTATAGTATCCCGTACCAACCAGAACTACAGTATATGTATTAATCCAGTAATTCTCAATATTATATAGGATCCCTTGATACCACGCAGAACTACGTATTTGTTTTAATACCAGTATTTCAATTTATATAGTATCCGGTACCAACCAGAACTACAGTATATGTATCATACAAGGTAATTCTCAGAATTATATAGTATCCCAGTACAACCGAAACGACAGTATAGTATTCATACCGTAATTCTCAATATTATATAGTATCCTGTCCAAACAGAACTACGTATTATGGATTAATACCCGTTAAATTTCAGTATTATATAGTATCCGTACCAACCAGAAATACCAGTATATGTATTTAATACCAGTAATTTCAATATATATAGTATCCCTGTACCAACAGAACTGCAGTAATGTATTATACAGAATTCTCAATATATATAGGTATCCCTGGTCCAAGCAGGCAGAAATACAGTATTGGTTTAAAACCAGTAATTCTCCAATATATATAGTAGCCCTGTACCAACCGAACTACAGTATATGTATTTATAATACCAGTAATTCAATATTATATAGGATCCATGTACCCCGCAGCACTTAAAGTATATGTATTAAACCAGTTACTCAATATTATACTAGGATCCCGGTACAAACCAGAACTAAAGTAATGTATTAAACAGTAAGCTCAATATATTAGTTCCCTGTACCAACCAGAACGCAGTAGATATGATTAATACCAGTAATTCCTCAATATATATAGTAATCCCGTACCAATCAGAATACAGTATATGTATTAAATACTAGTTTAATTATCAATATGATATAGTATTCACGTACCAACAGAACTACAGTATATGTATTTTAATACAGTAATCTCAATATTATATAGGTTATACCTGTAACAAGCAGAACTACAGTAATTTGTATTAATACCAGTAATTCTCAATATTATATAGTATCCCGTACCAACAGAATACAGTAATGTATTCATGTTTTTTTTTACCAGTAATTCTAGTATTATATAGTATTCCCCGTACCAACCAGAACTAAAGTATATGTATTAATCAACGTAATTCTCAATATTATATAGTATCCCTGTACCAACAGAAACTACAGTATAGTATTAATTACCAGGTATTCTCAATATATATAGTATCCCATGTACCAACCGAACTACAGTATAGTATATACCAGTAATTTTCATATTATATTGTATCCCTGTACCAAACAGATCTACAGTATATTATTAATACCAGTAATTTTCATATTATATAGTATCCTGTACCAAACCAGAACTACAGTATATGTATTAATACCAGTAATTATCAATATATATAGATCCTGTACCAACCAGATACAAGTATAGTATTAATACCAGTATTCTCAATATTTATATGTATCCCCGTACAAACCAGAACTTCAGTTATTGATTTAATACAGTATTCTCACTATTATTTTTTAGCCAGTACCCAACCAGAAACTACAGTATATGTATTAATACCAGTAATTCCAATTTTATTATGTTTAACACCGTACCACCAGAACTACAGTATACGGTATGTTAATTACCCAGTAATTCTTCAATATATATAGTATCCCTGTACCAACCGAAAGACGTATTTTTTATTTGTATTAATAACAGAATTTCAATTATATAGTATCCCTGTACCAACCAGGAAACGACATTATATGTATTAATAACAGATTCTCAATATTATATAGTATCCCTGTACCAACCGAACGACAGTATATGCTATTAATACCAGTAATTCTCAATTTATATTAGTTATCCCTTGTAAACCAGAACTACAGTATATGTATTAATACCAGTATTTCTCAATATTACATAGATCCCCGTACCAACCAGAACTACAGTATATTTATTAATACAGTATTTACTCAATATTATATAGTATCCCCGTGCCAGCCAGAAACTATAGTATATTGTCTTAATACCCGGTAATTATCAAATGATATTTTATCCCCGTACCAACCAGAACTCAGTATATGTATTATACCAGTAAGTCTCAATATTATATTTTATCCCCGTACCACAACCAGAAATACAGTAAGTATTAATAACAGTAATTCTCAATTACTATAGTATCCCGTCCCAACCAGAACTACAGTATATGTATTATCAGTTATTTCAATATTATATAGTATCCTGTACCAACCAGAAAACACAGTATAGTCTTAATACCAGTAATTATCAATAATTAAGAGTATCCCTGTCCAACCAGAACTCATTATATGTATTCATCAGTAATTTTCAAATTATCTTGTATCCCGTACCAAAACCGGAACTACAGTTATGTATTAATACAGTAAATTTTCAATATGATATAGGATCCTGTACAACCAGAACTACAGTATATGTATTAATACCAGTATATTTCAATATTATGTGTATCCCTTGTATACCAACCAGAACTACAGTATATTGTTAATACCAGTAATTTTTCAAATCTTATATTGTATCCCTGTACCACCCAGAACTACAGGTATATGATTAATACCAAAGTATGATTTCAAATTATAGTGTATCCTGTACCAACCAGAACTAACAAGTATAGTTTTCTACCAGTTAATTTCAACTATTTATAAGTATCCCACGTAACACCAGAACTATAGTATAGTATTAATACCAGTAATTCCAAGATTATATTTTAACATTACCTACCAGAACTACAGTATATGTATTTAATACAGTTATTCTCAATATTATATAGTATATACCGTGTACCAAGAGAACTACAGTATTTGTATTAAGTACCAGTAATCTCAATATATAGTAAGTATCCCTGTAACCAACCAGAACTACAGTATAGTATTACTACCGTAATTCTCAGTATATATAGTATCCCCGTACCAACCAGAAATTACAGTAGTGAGATGTATTATACCAGTTTAATTCTCAATATTATATAGATCACTGTACCAACCAGAACTACAGTATATGTATTTTAAATCCAGTAATCTCCTCCAAATATTATATAGTGCCTGTACCAACCAGAACGACAGTATATGATCCAATAACAGTATAATGTCAATTATTATATTGTATCCTGTACCAAACCGGGAAATAAAGATATGTATAATACCAGTAATTTTTAATATTATATAGTATCCTGTACCAAAACCAGAACTACAGTATATGATTAATTACCAGTAATTCTCCATTTATATAGGATCCCTGTACCAACACAGAACTACAGTATATGTATTTAATACCAGTAATTCTCAATAGTATCTCGTATCCTGTACAACCGGAACTCAGTATATGTATTAATTACCAGTGAGTCGTAATTTTCAATATTATATAGAGACCTGTACCAACCAGAACTACAGTATATGTTATTAATACCAGTAATCTCAATATTATATAGTATCCCCATACCAACCGGAATTTACAGTATATGATTTAATACCAGGAATTCTCAATATTATATAGTATTTCCTGTAACAACCAGAACTACAGTCTATTTATTAATACCAGTAATCCTCAAGATATATAGTATCCTTGTACCAACCAGAATACATATATGTCTTATTATCAGTAATTCTCAATATTATTAGTATCCCATGTACCAACCAGAACTTACAGTATATGTATTAATACCAGTAATTCTCAATATTATATAGTAGCCCTGTACGACCAGAACACAGTATATGTATTAATACCAGTAATTATCAATATTTATATAGTAACCTGTACCAACCAGAAAAACAGTATATGATATTAATACCAGTAATTTCAATATATATAGTACCCCCTTACCAACCAGAAATTACAGTATATGATGAATTACCAGTAATTCTCAATATTATATTTTATCCGTACAACCAGAACGACAGTATATGTATAATACAGTAATTCTCAATATTATCTAGTATAACTGTACCAACCAGAACTACCGTATATGTATTATTACCAGTAATTTCAATATTATAAGTTCCCTGTCCAACCAGAACTACCAGAGAGGTATTAATACCAGTAATTCCAATATTAATAGGTATCCCTGTACAAGCTGAACTACAGTATTGGTATTAAATACCCGTAATTCTTAATTATATAGTATCCCTGTACCAACCAGGAACTACAGTATATGTAGAATACCAGAATTCTCAGGATTATATAGATCCACGTACCAACAGAACTAAAGTATATGTATTAATACAGGATTTTCAATATTATATAGTATCCAGTTGCCAACCAAAACTAAGTTAGTATTAACTACCCGAATCTCATCAATAGTAGATTTTATCCCGTACCAACCAGAAATATAGTATATGGATTCATACCTAGTAATTCTCAATATTATAGTTTATCCCCGTACCAACCAGAATCACAGTAAGATGTATTAATACCGTATTCTCAATCTTATATTGTATACCTGTACCAACCAGAAACATACAGTATATGTAGTAATACCAGTAAATTCTCAATATTATATAGTATCACCATACAACCATAACTACAGTAATGATAATTACAACGTAATTTCAATATGAGATTTAGCGATCCCGTTACAACCAGAAAATACCAGTATATCTATTAATACTAGTTATTCTCAATATTATATAGTATCCCAGTAACCCAACCAGAACTACAGTATATCTATTAATACCAGGATTATCAATATTAAGAGTATCCCTTTACAAGCAGAAACTACAGTATTGTATTTAATACCAGTAAATTCTCAATATGATAAGTATCCCTGTACCAACCAGAACTACAGTATATGTATTAATACCAGTTAATTCTCAGTATTATATAGTATCCCCGTACCAACCAGACTACAGTATATGTATTAAGACCAGTTATAAGTATTCTCAATCTTATATAGTATACTGTACCAACCAGAATTTACAGGATATGTATTATACCCCCAGTAATTATAAAATTATATAGTATCCTGTACAACCAGAACAACTACAGTATATATTATACCAGGAAGTTTCAATAATTATAGTGTAGCCTGTACCAACCGGAACGTCAGTATATGTATTAATACAGAAATTTTCAATATATATAGGTCCTGTACCACAAGAACTACAGTATATGTATTAATACCGTTAATTCCAATATTATATAGTAATTCCCTGTCACACCAGACTACAGTATATGTATTAATAACAGTATTTTCAATATTATATAGTATCCTGCCTACCAACCGAACTTCAGGATATTATTAATAGAAGTAATTTTCAATTATTATATGGTATCCATGTTCCAAACCGGAACTACAGTATCTGTATCACCAGTAATTTTCAATATTAATAGTATCCTGTACCAACAAAGAACTACAGTATGTATAATACAGTAATTCTTCAATATTATATCGTATCCTGTACCAACCAGAAATACAGTATATGTATAATAACAGTAATTTTCAAATTATATAGTATCCCTTGTACACCCAGAAATACAGTATATGGATTATACAGTATTTCTCAATATTAGATAGTATCCCGTACAAACCAGAAATACAGTTTATGCGAGTAATACCAGGTATTATCACTATTATATAGGATCCCCGTTGCCAACCAGAACTATAGTAATGTTTAATACCATTAATTCTCAATATTATTTTTATACCCCGTTACCCAACCAGAAACTACAGTATATTGTATTAATACCAGAAGTCTCAATATTATATTTTATCCCGTTAGCCAACCAGAATAACAGTATACTGTCTAATACCAGTAATTCTAAAATATTATATAGTATGTCCCGTACCAACAGAATACAGTATATGTATTAATACCAGAATTTTCAATATTATATAGTATCCCTGTACCAACCAGAACACAGATATGTATAATACCAGGAATTCTCAATATTAAGATAGTATCCCCATACCAACCAGAATACAGTATATGTATTACATACAAGTTAATTCTCAATATTAGATAGTATTCTGTACCAACCAGAAACACAGTATATGTATTAATACAGTATTCTCAATATTATATAGATCCCTGATCAACCAGAATACAGTAATGTATTATTACCAGTAATTATCATTATATAGTATCCCTGTAACGACCAGAAACACCAGATATGTTCTAAATACCAGTAATTCTCATATTATATAGTATCACTGTACGACCAGAAACTACGTATATGTATTAATAACAGTAATTCTCAATATTATATAGTATCCTGTCCCAACAAGAACTACAGTAATGTGATTATACCAGTAATGTCTAAGATTTATAGAGTATCCCCATACCAACCAGAATTACAGTATATGTATTAATACAGTAATTCTCAATCTTATTAGTTATCCTGTACCAACCAGAAACTACACTATATGTATTATTACAGTAATTCTCCAATATTATTATAGTATCCGGTACAACCAGAACTACAGTATATGTATTAATACAGTAATGTCAATATTAATATAGTATCTCACTACCAAGCTGGAACTACAGTATTTTGTATTAATACCAGTAATTCTCAATATATATAGTATCCCCGTTACAAAACCAGAACTACAGTATATGTATTAATTACCAGTAATTTCAGTATTATATAGTATCCCGTACCAAACCAGAACTACAGTATATGTAGTAATACCAGTAATTTCAATATTATATAGATCCCTTACAACCCGCGAACTTTCCACAGTACCGTTACACGTGTCCCGTTCTCAACTGTAAAGAAACATCTCCTAACCTGAAGATGAAACTTCTTTTCTGCCAACCTTAAAGGATGTTCCACGTGGCCTCTGTATGACATATAGGAAACAATGCACCAGAGAAGTTCACTGTATGGCCCATAATATATTTGTATAAGGTATCATTATCCCCACGCCAAACCGCCGCTGCTCCATGAAACAGCCCCTAACTTGTCCTTATCTTCCTCTTATTCAAGCCCCTCATTACCCTATTAATTTAGTTGTCATTCTATGAATCTTACTCTTCTTTACCAACCGTGTGATATTGACGAGACAGTCGTTTGTCGACATTGCAGGTGGTTGGGTCGTCCATACCCCGTTTGCACGGCACAAACCAGTGGGCCAGATTTTAAAAGCCAGGAATTGGAAAGGACCGGTGCTGGATGTTTGTTCCCACTCTGGTTTTGGTATTCCTGTTTCCTCTTCTCCTGGCCCAGTGCCTTGTTCCGTGCCTCATCACTGTGCATCATACCTTGCCTCACTATGCTTGCGGTGGCTGGGGGCCTGCAGCCTGGTGTGACTCAGCAGTGCAATTACCCCCCACCATAGGGGTCTGGATGAAACTGGTTAAATTAGAGTGTCTATAGCAACTTCAATTTCCGTATGGATGTGGCCCAGGGCTAAATCCACTTCTTCCTGATTCCAGCCTGTTCAGCAGTACCTAATGACTAGGTGTCCCTCACCCTTAAACATTGTTTTCCTATGCCTGACCAGTTCAGTGGCAATGTCTGCAAAGCTCCGGACTTTCCGTCATGCTCCCGAATATTTTTTTGTAGCTTTAGTCTCGACGAACCATAATAAACATGGTATACTAGTCATCTTCCGTCTCAAGGAGCACCTCAATCCGAGGGCTCCCAAATTGTTAGGAAAGGCCAGTAGTGGAGTTTGCTGAATTTTTCCCCAGGGTTAGCCGCCTGTATGACGACCCACCAGGCCCATTCAGCTGAATTGGCATCTGTGTTCTCCGACATGGGAACAGCCAGCAGAAGATTTTTGTGGCCGGTTTGAGCTCTAGTCCCCGAGGAATGATGCCGCCCTTCACTTAAAAACAAGTTTTGACATTGGGGCTCTCAACGATCTCAAGGCTTGAGATTGACCGTGTTGGGGTTCCATATCTTTAGAAGAGCTAGAAAGAACCGCTGTCCCGGGACGCCAACTTGAATGGTTGTACCTTCTTAGATATACGGGCACCCTTATCCAGTGCCATAACTGCGCATACTGCAGTGGGTCCAATTGACTCTTTTATCCAGTACCAATGCAGCAAACCAATGCAGATTGCGGACAAATGGCCTCCTCTCTACCTGGAAGAAAGGTCCAGAAGAAGGAAGTTCGTATTGTGCCTTAATGTGGGGGGAAGACGGTACTCTGTAGATCTTGTCCTATCTGTTAAAAAAGTCCAGAGTAATCCTGTCTCTTCACAGTCCTCACTTCTCCGTACCATTGATTTCACAGTTCCTTGAAGACAGTTAAAGTTTAATGCAATCTGGACTCTGGGCTAGTGAGTATTTCATAGATACCAGTGTCATCAAAGAAAGTTTCCAGTATTTCAGCCCAGATTCTTGCATTGCATTGTAAAGCCAACATTTTAGATGACGGTTAACCTGTTCATGCCACACACAACACAATAATATCGTTTTTAAAATAAAAGACCCAAAGTGCCACGGACATAGATATACGTTCTGTTGTCTGGTCCTTTTAAAAAAAAAAATGCAGAATGCTAGCATGGTGGCTTGTGGTAGTACTGATCCCTTGCCAGCGATGAACAGTCCTGAGTTAGATTCCACCCTGGACACATCTGCCAAGGAGTTTGTATTGTTCTCCACGGGCTGGTGGGTTCCTCTGGCCATCCGGTTTCCCCCACCAAATCATAGGAAATACTGACAGGGGGTAAGGTGTCAAATAAATGTGCTTAGATTGTAAGCTCTTCAGGGCAGGCCTGATGTGAAATGTATACATGTCATGTAAGCACCACGGAAGATGTCGGGCTGTATAAATACATAACATATAAAAATATTAGGGGTGATGGGGAGGCATTCAAGTGCCCCCCTAGCCCCTGATTACCCCATCGGTTTGGTCCAAATCCTAATATGGGGGGATTGGGAGAAACATACACTAAAGTATGGATGCTTATTATCGAATGGCCAGTCCCATGAAAAAGAGAGGATATCTCCAGTAAGGGAGACCACAGGATTTCCTACTTCACTTGGGGCCCTTTTTAGGCTTCCCCTGTGTGCCCCTGGTTGTCCAGTTGGGGACTGACTTTTTCAAAACACTACAAATTTCTAAAAAGAACTATGTCCAAAAATTCTTTAATGTATTGTATGAAAGCATTGGTACAGGTACGTAGCTGAAGGTGTGTAGCTTCCAAAAATATTATAGTTTTGTTTATGGGGAGTTAGTTCCAAGTAGTGTGGCTGTTCCTTGCACTTTTACAGGCCTTCCATTAGCTAGTAGTTGGTAGCCATGTCTCTGTGTAAAACCCACTCATCTGGTACCGTTGATTCAGGACATTTAGGAGATTAATATTTATGTGAATTTGCTATGCATGATTTTTAACTTTGGAATTTATTTCTGTACATTTTTCCAGAAACATCTGGTAAAAAGCACAAAATTATAGGAAAATGCACCCACACCATTGGTAGTAGCATAAGGAATGGTGGGTTGTGTAGCTGAAGGTATGTAGATTCTGAGAATATTTAGTTTTGGGGGGTATTTTGTTGCATTGGCGACTTTGTGGTATTCGCTTCCATATCCGCGTGTTTGTGGTTGATGGTTAGACTGAGCAAAACTTATTTCAGAGTTGTCTTTTTTTGGTCGTGGAGTTTTCATTTTGATCTCGGTTATATATAGGTTTTTTTTTGTGTGTTGGTGTATATTTCTGAGTTTTTTTCTTGTTTTTTTTGGGGTTTTTGTGTCCAAATTCGGAGTTGGCTAAATAGTTTTCGCTGTTTTCTGAGCCGTCAGTGCATTGTCTCCGTCGTGTCCTTCGCTTCCACGTCCGCGGGTGTAACCACAATATGGATACGTTGGATCAGCCATTGGGAGATATTATTGGAAATATTAATAACACTCCATCCTATACAGCTACGCCTGGATTCTGTTGCCACAATTCCATACTATACAGACCAAAGCTACTCCTGGTTCCTGTTGCCACATTCCATCCTATACAGCTACCCTGGATTCCTGTTACACATTCCATCCTATACAGCTACTCCTGGATTCCTGTTCCACATTCCATCCATACAGCTGCTCCTGGATTCCTGTTGCCACATTCCATCCTATACAGCTACTCCTGGATTCCTGTTACCACATTCCATCCTATACAGCTACCCTGGATTCCTGTTCCACATCCATCCTATACAGCTGCTCCTGGATTCCTGTTGCCACATTCCATCCTATACAGCTGCTCCTGGATTCCTGTTCCACACTCCATCCTATACAGCTACTCCGGATTCCTGTTGCCACATTCCATCCTATACAGCTACTCCTGGATTCCTGTTGCCACATTCCATCCTATACAGCTACTCCTGGATTCCTGTTGCCACATTCCATCCTATACAGCTGCTCCTGGATTCCTGTTGCCACATTCCATCCTATACAGCTGCTCCTGGATTCCGTTTCCCCACATCCATCCTATACAGCTGCTCCTGGATTCCTGTTGCCACATTCCACCTATACAGCTACTCCTGGATTCCTGTTACCACATTCCATCCTATACAGCTGCTCCTGAATTATTTTATTGTGTGTGATAACCCGATAATACATTGTGTGGTGTGATTCCCAATACAGCGTGTGATAACCCGATAATACATTGTGTGGTGTGATTCCCAATACAGTGTGTGATAACCCGATAATACATTGTGTGGGGTGATTCCCTTTGCTGATAAATGGTTATTCTAGTGGTGAAACAATGGACAGTGGTTAATGTAACATCGATATAACAAGAGGAATAAGATTCTCGTTTAATGAATCGCAATGAGAAGTACAAGAAGAAGGGTAGAGAGTGGGTGACTGTCACCATCAGAGGGGGAATTGGCCAATTGGTGTTGGTTCTTTACTTTGCCCCATAGCGTAGTTAAAGGGCTTGTACTTTCCAAGTCAATGTGTTCTGGGTTGATTCCAACTGAACCCACCATGTGACCTGCCAGGGAATTACCTGTGCCAGTGTGGGGTGATTCCCAATACAGTGTGTGATAACCCGATAATACATTGTGTGGTGTGATTCCCAATACAGTGTGTGATAACCCGATAATACATTGTGTGGGGTGATTCCCTTTGCTGATAAATGGTTATTCTAGTGGTGAAACAATGGACAGTGGTTAATGTAACATCGATATAACAAGAGGAATAAGATTCTCGTTTAATGAATCGCAATGAGAAGTACAAGAAGAAGGGTAGAGAGTGGGTGACAGTCACCATCAGAGGGGGAATTGGCCAATTGGTGTTGGTTCTTTACTTTGCCCCATAGCGTAGTTAAAGGGCTTGTACTTTCCAAGTCAATGTGTTCTGGGTTGTTTCCAACTGAACCCACCATGTGACCTGCCAGGGAATTACCTGTGCCATGTAACCGATATACATTGGGTGGTGTGATTCCCATACAGTGGTGATAACCTATCATACATTGTGTGGGGTGATTCCCATACAGTTGTGTGATACCCAAATACTTGTGTGGTGTGATTCCAATACAGTTGTGTGATACCCGATAATACATTGTGTGGGGTGATTCCCAATACATGTGTGATAACCCGATAATACATTGTGTGGTGTGATTCCCATCAGCGTGTTGATAACCCGATAATACATTGTGTGGTGTGATTCCCATACAGCGTGTGATAACCCGATAATACATTGTGTGGGTGTGATTCCCAAGACAAGCGTGTGATAACCCCGATAATAACATTGTGTGGTTGATTCCCAATACAGCGTGTGATACCCATAATAACATTGTGTGGTGTGATTCCCAATACAGCGTGTTATAACCGAACCCGAATATACCATTGTGTGGGGATGAGTCCCAAACAGCGTGTGATAACCCTAATACATTGTGTGGTGTGATATTCCCAATACGTGTGTGATAACCAACCCGATAATACATTGTGTGTGGTGATCCGCTTTGTCTGATAAATGGTTTTCTAGTGGTTGACAATGGACAGTGGTTAATGTAACATCGATATACAAGAGGAAAAGATTCCTCGTTTAATGGAATCGTCAATGAGAAGTACAGAAGAATGGTAAGAGAGTGGGTGACTTTCCACCATCAAAGGGGGAATTTGCCAATTTTGGTTTGGTTGGTTCTTTGTACTGTTGCGCCTCTACGAGCGTTGAGTTAAGGCGGCTTGTTACTTTCCAAGTCAATGTGTTCTGGGTTGTTTCCAACTGAACCCACCATGTGACCTGCCAGGGAATTACCTGTGCCAATTGGGCAGCTAGGTGATATTTATATTGTCATGGAACCTGCAATGCTCCTTCTGTTATTTTATTACTCGTAGAATCCATTCATCCCATGTCCCCTTACAGATGTGGCTTGGTCCAGAGACATCGCAGTACAGGGGTGTTGAAGAAAAGCCCCAAATGCACTCACACCTGGTAGGGTGCAGACATTTCAAACCCCCACCCCTAGGGGTATAGGAATACAGTATAGAGACTAGTGGTGAGAGTCGCACTCCATGTGTTTAATAGTGAAACACAAACATCAAAAATTCCAACATTTTGGGGGTGTTACCCCTTCATCAGGGGATCACCTGATGAAGGGGTTACACCCCTGAAACTGTAACCGATATACATTGGGTGGTGTGATTCCCATACAGTGGTGATAACCTATCATACATTGTGTGGGGTGATTCCCATACAGTTGTGTGATACCCAAATACTTGTGTGGTGTGATTCCAATACAGTTGTGTGATACCCGATAATACATTGTGTGGGGTGATTCCCAATACATGTGTGATAACCCGATAATACATTGTGTGGTGTGATTCCCATCAGCGTGTTGATAACCCGATAATACATTGTGTGGTGTGATTCCCATACAGCGTGTGATAACCCGATAATACATTGTGTGGGTGTGATTCCCAAGACAAGCGTGTGATAACCCCGATAATAACATTGTGTGGTTGATTCCCAATACAGCGTGTGATACCCATAATAACATTGTGTGGTGTGATTCCCAATACAGCGTGTTATAACCGAACCCGAATATACCATTGTGTGGGGATGAGTCCCAAACAGCGTGTGATAACCCTAATACATTGTGTGGTGTGATATTCCCAATACGTGTGTGATAACCAACCCGATAATACATTGTGTGTGGTGATCCGCTTTGTCTGATAAATGGTTTTCTAGTGGTTGACAATGGACAGTGGTTAATGTAACATCGATATACAAGAGGAAAAGATTCCTCGTTTAATGGAATCGTCAATGAGAAGTACAGAAGAATGGTAAGAGAGTGGGTGACTTTCCACCATCAAAGGGGGAATTTGCCAATTTTGGTTTGGTTGGTTCTTTGTACTGTTGCGCCTCTACGAGCGTTGAGTTAAGGCGGCTTGTTACTTTCCAAGTACAATGTGTGTCTGGGTTGATTCGCAACTGAACCACCATGTGACCTGCCCGGGATTACCTGTGCCAATTGGGCACTAGTGATATTTATATGTCATGGACCTGCAATTGGGGCCCCCCCTCCGCTGTTTTTATTACTCGTAGAATCCATTCATCCCATGTCCCCTTCATTGGCTTGGTCCGAGACCATCGCAGTACAGGGGTTTTGAAGAAAAGCCCACAAATGGGGGCACTCACACACCTGTAGGTGCATACATTTCAAACCCCCACCCAGGGGTATAGGAATACAGTATAGAGACTAGTGTGGAGAGTCGCACTCCAGGTGTTTAATAGGTGAAACACAAACAATCAAAAATTCCACATTTTGGGGTGTTACCCCTTCATCAGGGGATCACCTGATGAAGGGGTTACACCCCTGAAACATTGTGATTTTTGTGGTTGGAGTGCAACTCTCTCATCTAATCTGCATACAGTTCAGGGGTGTGACTTGGTGGTACAGTTGCCCCACCAAGAGTTGAGTGGGGTTGAGATAGGTCCTGTCCATGTCCCCTTATAGATGAGGCTTAGTCCAGAGACATGGCTGGCAGTACAGGGTGTGACTTGGAGGTACAGAGTTGAGTGGGGTAGAGATAGGTCCTGTCCATGTCCCCTTACAGATGAGGCTTACTCCAGAGACATGGCTGGCAGTACAGGGGTGTGACTTGGTGGTACAGAGTTGAGTGGGGTAGAGACAGGTTCTGTCCATGTCCCCTTATAGATGAGGCTCGGTCCAGAGACATGTCTGGGCAGTACAGGGGTGTGACTTGGTGGTACAGAGTTGAGTGGGGTAGAGATAGGTCCTGTACATGTCCCCTTACAGATGTGGCTTGGTCCAGAGACATGGCTGGGCAGTACAGGGGTGTGATGTAACCGATATACATTGGGTGGTGTGATTCCCATACAGTGGTGATAACCTATCATACATTGTGTGGGGTGATTCCCATACAGTTGTGTGATACCCAAATACTTGTGTGGTGTGATTCCAATACAGTTGTGTGATACCCGATAATACATTGTGTGGGGTGATTCCCAATACATGTGTGATAACCCGATAATACATTGTGTGGTGTGATTCCCATCAGCGTGTTGATAACCCGATAATACATTGTGTGGTGTGATTCCCATACAGCGTGTGATAACCCGATAATACATTGTGTGGGTGTGATTCCCAAGACAAGCGTGTGATAACCCCGATAATAACATTGTGTGGTTGATTCCCAATACAGCGTGTGATACCCATAATAACATTGTGTGGTGTGATTCCCAATACAGCGTGTTATAACCGAACCCGAATATACCATTGTGTGGGGATGAGTCCCAAACAGCGTGTGATAACCCTAATACATTGTGTGGTGTGATATTCCCAATACGTGTGTGATAACCAACCCGATAATACATTGTGTGTGGTGATCCGCTTTGTCTGATAAATGGTTTTCTAGTGGTTGACAATGGACAGTGGTTAATGTAACATCGATATACAAGAGGAAAAGATTCCTCGTTTAATGGAATCGTCAATGAGAAGTACAGAAGAATGGTAAGAGAGTGGGTGACTTTCCACCATCAAAGGGGGAATTTGCCAATTTTGGTTTGGTTGGTTCTTTGTACTGTTGCGCCTCTACGAGCGTTGAGTTAAGGCGGCTTGTTACTTTCCAAGTACAATGTGTGTCTGGGTTGATTCGCAACTGAACCACCATGTGACCTGCCCGGGATTACCTGTGCCAATTGGGCACTAGTGATATTTATATGTCATGGACCTGCAATTGGGGCCCCCCCTCCGCTGTTTTTATTACTCGTAGAATCCATTCATCCCATGTCCCCTTCATTGGCTTGGTCCGAGACCATCGCAGTACAGGGGTTTTGAAGAAAAGCCCACAAATGGGGGCACTCACACACCTGTAGGTGCATACATTTCAAACCCCCACCCAGGGGTATAGGAATACAGTATAGAGACTAGTGTGGAGAGTCGCACTCCAGGTGTTTAATAGGTGAAACACAAACAATCAAAAATTCCACATTTTGGGGTGTTACCCCTCTCATCAGGGGATCACCTGATGACGGGGTTAACCCCTGAAAACGTATTGTTGATTTTTGTGGTTGGAGTGCAACTCTCTCATCTAATCTGCTACCGTTCAGGGTGTGACTTGTGGTACAGTTGTCCCCCCACCAAGAGTTGAGTGGGGTTGAGATAGTCCGCTGTCCATGATCCCTTATAGATGAGGCTTTAGTCCAGAGACATGGCTGGCAGGTACAGGTGTGTGTGATCTGGAGGTACCAGAGTTGAGTGGCGGGAGAGTAGAGATTTCAGGTACTGTCCATGTCCCTTACAGATTGAGGCTTACTCAGAGAAATGGCTGGCAGTACGAGGGGTGTGACTTGGTGGTCACAGAGTTGAGTGGTGTGGTAGAGACGAGTTTGTCCAGTCCCTATAGATGAGGCCGGTCCAGAGCAGTACATGTAGGGCAGTACAGGGGTGGACGTGTGGCTGGGTACAGAGTGGAGTGGGGTAGAATAAGGTCCTGTACATGTCCCCTACAGATGTGGCTTGGTCCAGAGAATGGTGAGGCAGTACAGGCGGTGGGACTTGGTGGTACAGAGTGAGTGGGGTAGAGATCGAGATAGGTCCTGTCAGAGTCCCTACAGATGAGGCTTAGTCCAGAGACATGCTGGCAGTAAGGAGAGGGTGTTTGTGACCTTGGTGGTACAGAGTTGAGTGGGGGTAGAGAGGTAGAGATAGGTCCTGTCAATGTCCCATTAGAGATGAGGGCTCGGTCAAGAGGACATGTCTGCGGCAGTACATGGTGTTGTGACTTGGTGGTACAGAGTTGAGTGGGGTAGAGATAGGTCCTGTCCATGTCCCTTATAGATGTGGCTTGGTCCAGAGACATGGCTGGGCAGTACAGGGGTGTGACTTGGTGGTACAGAGTTGAGTGGGGTAGAGATAGGTCCTGTCCATGTCCCCTTACAGATGAGGCTTAGTCCAGAGACATGGCTGGCAGTACAGGGGTGTGACTTGGTGGTACAGAGTTGAGTGGGGTAGAGATAGGTCCTGTCCATGTCCCATTATAGATGAGGCTCGGTCAAGAGACATGTCTGGGCAGTACAGGGGTGTGACTTGGTGGTACAGAGTTGAGTGGGGTAGAGATAGGTCCTGTCCATGTCCCTTATAGATGTGGCTTGGTCCAGAGACATGGCTGGGCAGTACAGGGGTGTGAGAGACATGGTGGCAGGTACAGGTGTGTGTGATGGAGGTACAGAGTTGAGTGGGGGAGGTAGAGATTTTCAGGCATGTCCATGTACCTTACAGATTGAGGCTACTCGAGAACATGGCTGGCAGTACAGGGGTGTGACTTGTGGCACAAGAAGTGTGAGTGGTGTGGTAGAGACCGAGTTTGTCACAGTCCCCTTATAGATGAGGCTCGGTCCAGAGCAGACATGTAGGGCAGTACAGGGGTGGACTTGGCTGGTAACAGAGTGGAGTGGGGTAGAGATAAGAGTCATGGTACATGTCCCTACAGATGTGGCTTGGTCCAGAGAATGGTGGGCAGTTACAGTGCGGTGGGACTTGGTGGTACAGAGTTGAGTGGGGTAGAGATTTGAGATAGGTTCCTGTCAGTGTCCCTACAGATGAGGCTAGTCCCAGAGACATGCTGGCAGTACAAGGGTGTGTGACTGGTGGTAACAGAGTGAGTGGGGGTAGAGGAGAGATAGTCCTGTCAATGTCCCATTAAGATGAGGCTCGGTCAAGAGGACATGTATCGGCAGTACATGGTGTGTGTGACTTGGTTGGTACAGAGTTGAGTGGGCGGTAGAGATATAGGTCTTGTCCATGCCTATTATAGCTGTGTGGCTTGGTCCAGAGACATGGCTGAGGCTAGTACAGGGGTGTGACTTGGTGGTACAGAGTTGAGTGGTTAGAGTAGAGGGTAGGAGATAGGTCATGTTTCCTTTTTACATTCCCTTATAGATGAGGGCTTGGGTACCATGAGACATGTTCTGGGCCATGTACAGGGGTGGACTTGGTGGTACCAGATTTGAGTGGGGTAGAGATAGGTCCTGTCCATCGTCCCCTTATAGATGAGGCTTGGCCAGAGACATGGATAGAGGACCTATATCTACCCCAACAAATTGTACCACCAGTCACACCCCATGTCTCTGGACCGGGGGGACCCTGTGACTTGGTGGTTACAGAGTTGAGGTGGGGGGTAGAGAACGGTCCTGTCTCATGCCCCCTTATAGATGAGGCTTGCGGTCAGAGACATGGCTGGCAGTACAGGGTGGACTTGGTGGTACAGATTTGAGTGGTGGTAGAGATATAGGTCCTGTCAATCCATGCCCCCTTATAGATGAGGCTTGGTCCAGAGACATGTCTGGCAGTACAGGGGTGTGACTTGGTGGTACAGATTTGAGTGGGGTAGAGATAGGTCCTGTCCATGTCCCCTTATAGATGTGGCTTGGTCCAGAGACATGTCTGGCAGTACAGGGGTGTGACTTGGTGGTACAGATTTGAGTGGGGTAGAGATAGGTCCTGTCCATGTCCCCTTATAGATGAGGCTTGGTCCAGAGACATGGCTGGCAGTACAGGGGTGTGACTTGGTGGTACAGAGTTGAGTGGGGTAGAGATAGGTCCTGTACATGTCCCATATCTCATTGGATAATAGTTGGGAGGTTTTGGTGCTGTGATGTACTTTGTACCAGTGAGATCTGCCTGAGTAATTGTTGTCAATATCTCTCTGTTAGGGATCCTGGATTCAACAATTAAACATTTAACACTCCCCTTTTCTCCCCCACAATCCTGGCTCAGCACAGACATGACTGGTCCAATGGACATTGCTAATCGTGGACGCTCCTGGATTCCTTTCACTAGAGGGCAATGTGCACTTCCCCTTTAATGTAATGACAGTGTACCATAGATAAATGGTCTTTCTTGTTTCTATATAACTTTGTCCTGGGGCAATCACAGGACAGACAGAACGATTACGTCAATCTTTAATATTCATTACCAGTTCATTCCAATGGGAAATATAATAGAAACCTTTAATTGTCTCATTTATTTGAACAGGAAAACTTCTTTTTGCCCAACAGGAAGTGATAATATTGATATTTTGTCTTGTCAGCATTAAGTGTCACAATGTTCCGTTCACAGACGTAACTAGAAGGTTCCCATTTGTCTTTACAATCTTTAATTCCGTTAATAATTTGGAAATTCTTATTGTTTCCACAGTTCCTGAAAAGTAATGAACACGAGTTAAATTTAACTGGTTTATCTCCTCCCCCACGTAGGTTCAAACCCCTGTAGAACCCTGTGTTTGGGGTTAATCACTTAGGGGCATATTTATAAACGATCACTATTTTCACCATTTCACTATCGGAGGAGATCGCAATGACAAAGTGCGCTATTCTTGCCGTAATTATAAAAACGCTAGTATCACTGCGGCGATGTGTGACGATAGTTTTCACCTTATTCATTGCGTTAAGTCTGGTATCACGGCGAAAAGAGAGATTGCTCTCTAGTGTCGGCCATTACCAGACCAGAGAAGTTAAAATATCAGAGATATTTTTGTCATTGTTTAATTTAAAGCTTTTTATAAATAGGGGAAATTTCGCCTTTTTGCCCCTTTTCTCCCTTTTGTTGCATTTTTTGCAGTTTTACCAGAATTTTCACCAAACATCATTACTTACTGGAATGTTCCATTAACATGACTATTTCTTACACAGCACTATGGTATGTTCCCCCCCCCGAAACGTTGTGTGTATATTTGGCGTTTTTGTTTTTCAGCACTAGAATAAATGAATATTTCTTGAAGACTTAAGTGATCCTTAATAAATCTCCTTGTTGGAGCTCCGGCTGCTCACTAGCTACCCTACTCCTATCTATCACTCCTGGAGTGGTCTATAACAGAATCTAATCTCACATTAACTGGGCCTACCTGTTATTTAAAGGATAAGTACACTCAAAAAACAAATTAAGTTTAAATGGAAGCCATACCTTTAACTAACCTTTTCCCTTTTTTTAGATCCCTTCAGAGCCTACCTGTGCCCCATTGTGTCTAAAAATCCTCGTTCGCGTGTGACATCATCACGCT
The DNA here is from genome assembly GCA_019447015.1 of Hymenochirus boettgeri. Taxonomy (NCBI): domain Eukaryota; kingdom Metazoa; phylum Chordata; class Amphibia; order Anura; family Pipidae; genus Hymenochirus; species Hymenochirus boettgeri. The sequence goes on from JAACNH010002002.1 coordinate 48,382, forward strand.
TGTAACAACGCTGTGTGGTGATGTCACGTGCACTGACATCACATCGCGTGCGTCATGGCGGAGGGAACTAACCATAGATTTTTAGACACAGTCTGCAACGAGGTCCAGGAGGTCTCGGGGGGCAGAGCTTAGCTGACTGAAAACATGATCCAAGATGGCCAGAACTTTACTGGGGCACAGGTAGGCTCTGAAGGGACCTAAAAATATGGGAAAAGGTTAGTTAAAGATACAGCTTCCATTTAAACTCAATTTGTTTTTAAGTGTACTTATCCTTTAAGACCCAAGCTCATCCCCTCTCCTCTGGGAAAACTACAGGACCTCAGAAAGAGGCTGATCACATGATTGCTTTCCTTTCTGTACTTTTACACAGTAAACCCTACTGGCATAAACCTGCCAGAAGAAGAAGGGTAACTAGTTTACCAGTTCCCTACATTGGCACTAAACGTTTTAATGGAAATGCTCTGAGAAAACGCTGGTACTGAAAGTGTTAATGGCAATACTCTGGGAAAGTGCTGGCACTGAATGTGTTAATGGCAATACTCTGGGAAAGTGCTGGCACTGAAAGTGTTAATGGCAATACTCTGGGAAAGTGCTGGCACTGAAAGTGTTAATGGCAATACTCTGGGAAAGTGCTGGCACTGAAAGTGTTAATGGCTGATTGGTTGGGGCAAAATTAGCACCATTTTAAACGATAAGAACTTTTATTGAATAACCCTGTCTGTGTATAATCTACATCTGTAAATAATATAACGTATAACGCACAAGTTACAGTGTAATAAATTAGGGATGCCACACCTCCCCTGGTGAGCTTTTACTGAGGAGTAGGGATGGACTAGAACTCGAACTCGAGCCCCAGTGCGAGCCGACCTTTATGAGTTCGAAACGGACTCAGATTTCTCGGACTTTCGATGTTTCTGGACTTTCGATTGTAAATTAGATAATTATTGAAT
>JAACNH010002003.1:0-49306 GCA_019447015.1 Hymenochirus boettgeri
AGATGCAGCTGCCGGTCCAGCCCCTCTCTGCTGCTTCGGTTAGCAGAGAGCCAGAGAAGGAGAGGTATGGTATATCAAAGGGCTGTAAGTATAATTTGGGATAATTGGAGATAAAAAAATGAAAAATTGCAAATTTTCATGGATTTTTCCATTTTATTATAGTTATCTTAAGGTTACACACAAAATCTTACTGTTTTAAAAGCTCTGATTCTCCAGAGTACAACGATACCAGATATATGTAGGTACCCGACTTTTCTGTACAGGAGACCGCCCCAAACTAAAACTGCACCTTCTAGAATATTACACCAAATTAAAATGTATAACCACTACTGACGGTAACATAGAATATACCAAATTAACTAAAATATCCCACAAGTGAGATATTTTAGAAACTACACACCCGCAGGATTTTACGGTCAAACGGCATGCCATATGTGTGGAAGCAGAAAGCCACAAAGTGAGACAATGCATGATGGCTCAGAAACAGCGAAAATATTTAGCCAACTCCGAATTTGGACAGTCTGCAGTTTTTCCACAAAACACCCCGTAATTGAAATAACCCCCAAAACTATATATTCCTGAAATTACAAACCTTCGCTATGTAGCACTGTAGTTCATCATTCATACAATCAATGGTGTGGGCGCCGCAGTTCTTCGTAGAAGTTAGCACTTTTCTGAAAAAATGAACAAAAAACAACTTCAAAAGGTAAAAATCACACCAAAACCTCATGGAATCTAAAAAAAAATTACTAAATATCAATCTCCCAAATGTCCTGATCAAACGGTATGTCATTTGTGTGGTTACACACTCGGACGTGGAAGCGAAAAGCCACGATGTGAGACAATGCATGATGGCTCAGAAACAGTGAAATATTTAGCCAACTCCAAATTGGACAGTCTGCAGTTTTTTCCACAAAACACCCTGATAAATCAGAAATACCCCCACAAACTATATATTCCTAAAATCTACACACCTTCAGTATGTAGCACTGTAGTTCGTTCATTCATACCTCAATGGTGTGTGGGGCAGGTTCTTCGTAGAATTTTGCATTTTACACAATTTTCTGGAAAAATAGAGAAAAATACATTTCAAAGTTACAAAATCCAACCACAAACCCCATGTAATGTAAAAAAACTTACCAAATACAATCTCCTAAATGTTCTGAATCAAACGGTATGCAATATGTGTGGTTACACACACCGACGTGGAAGCGACTAGTCAAAAGTAAAACAATGCGCAGTGAGCCAATAACAGCATTTTCCCAGATTTTCAAACTGAACACCCCTCTAACTTGGAAATACCCCCGCAAAACTATATATTCTAGAATCTACATACCTTCAGCTACGTAACGCTGTAGTATGTTCATTCATACCATCAATGGTTGGGGCGCAAGTTCTTCGGAGAAATTCACATTTGTCTGAAAAAATGAACAAAAAACAACTTCAAAAGGTTAGAAAATCATGCCAAAACCTCATGGAATTAAACATTTTAATTTGGTGTAATATTCTAGAAGGTGCAGTTTTAGTTTGGGGCGGTCTCCTGTACAGGAAAAGTCGGGTACCTACATATATCTGGTATCGTTGTACTCTGGAGAATCAGAGCTTTTAAAAACAGTAAGATTTTTGTGTGTAACCTTAAGATAACTATAAGTAAAAATGGGAAAAATCCATGAAAATTTGCAAATTTTTCATTTTTTTATCTCCAATTATCCCAAATTATACTTACAGCCCTTTGATATACCATACCTCTCCCTTCTCTGGCTCTCTGCTAACCGGAAGCAGCAGAGAGGGGCTGGACCGGCAGCTGCATCTGTGATCACAGATCTGGCTGCCGGCTGTGAAGATAGCCACGAGTCACACACGTTTTTGCACACTTTACTGATCCTAAAATTCAATACGGTCGTTTATTTGGTACCTCTGCAAAACTTTCCTTCTAAAAAAAGGCTTAGTTTCCCTTGAATCGTACAAATAAGTATCCGCGTTTACTTTACCGATATCACTGGGGACATTGGGGAGCTGGAGAGAGACACTTTTTTTCTACATTTATAGTTTTAGGGTAAAAAAAAAAAAAGGGTGTGTGTATACTTTTAAGAATTTTTTTGTGTGTAATTTTCCCATTTTTTCCCCGATCAGTTCCCAAAGATGATCATCAGATCATCTTAGGGAATGATACCGAACTTGGAATACGGCATAAATGCCCGTTTTCCAATTCGAAATCCGATCAGAAAAATCACTTCCCGGAAATCATTTTCCAGGAAGTGATTTTTCATTCATTGGCAAAGATCAATAATTTGTGATCAGAAGTGATCACCAAATTTTGATCTCTGTCCCCATTTTTTTCTAAGTCTTCGCTAAGTAGCAAAGACTTAGAAAAAATCCTATTTGTGAATGGAACTTTGAGTTCCTTCACCAAAATGTATAGAAAAGCTTTAGCTGACAGCTTTTTCTATACTTTTTTGGGGGTGGACATGCCCTTTAAACCGTAACTGCATTTAACTTTATTTTAACTGCATTAAAATTAATTTTTATTTTAATACCCATATCACCATATGTGTTTGTAATGCTCTGCAATAACCAATATCCCTTCAGCATAGACACCCCAATTCACCATTCTTTTCACCTATAGCCAAGCCCCATTTGCCAGGATGCTTGGCATGACTCACTGGGCACAGTTGCCCCAGGACTTAGAACGCAAGGTAACTGTGCTAAGGCCAGGGATACTCTAGTAGAACAGAACACACTCTGCAGAATTGGGCACCAAACCAGATGGGCAGCTGGATAAACAAATAGTGAGGTAAAGAGTGAAAGGGGTAAACAAAGTCAGGAACAGAGCCAAGGGTCAAAAATGGGAAGTCAGTCAGCCAAGCAAGGTACCAGGGATGAATAGAGTCATGGTCAAGAGAGGCAGAAGCCAGGACAGACAGCAAAGAATCAATGTCAAAAGGAAAACAGAAGTCAGCAATGATTATCCTGGTGAAGAAGGAAAAAGGAACTAATAAGGTTAAAAGCACCAATCAGAAACAAAATTGTGGAAAGTTGAGCAGCGGACATTTTTAGGAGGTAGAATGTGGTGGATCATGGATTTGTAAGATGGAACTGAGGTTTTGTTGGGGGGTGCCCTATAACATATTACATTTTAGTACAAGGGGTGGACATGACCTTAGAGACACTCAAGGCAACATTTAGAGAAAATTGAAGGGATAATATATATATATTGAAGTTGTAAGTACTTACGGAGTTAACATGTAACATCAAGGTAATAGGAGGGGTTTGGATGTGTTTAAAGGGAAGGGATGTAATACATTGTATCATGGCTATCTATCTAAGCTTGATAAAGGGATTCGGTTCCTGAAACGTCGCTATATGGATTGGATAAGCCTGTTGTAATTATATGCAACTGAAACAAATTGATTATTGATATTTTGGAGTGCGGCTGATCAGATTGGATGTATATATAGATAGATAGATAGATAGATATTTAAAATTACAATAGAAAGAGCTAAAGATCCCTAATAACAATCCTGCACACACTTTAGGTATGTATAAAAATCCTTTAATATGTCCCTGTTCATATTAAAGGATTTTTTACATACCTAAAGAGTGTGCAGGATTGTTATTAGGGATCATTAGCTCCTCATTACGCTACATTACTTCAATAATTAATTTGGCTTGAAAAAGCCAAATTACTGTTCTTTCTATTTCTTCTTCTTCTTTTTCTTCCGTTTTATTCTTCCACTTTTTTGGACTGTATCACCTCCCACAGTTTTTGAGCTAGAGACATGAAATTTGGTACAGACGTGCGGGGCATATAGGAGAAGTTCTAGCTAAGGGATCCACGGAAGCGTTACGGCGTTATCTGCGAATTTCTGGACATTTTTTCCCATAGACTATAACGGTAACAATCCTCAAATGTGGATATTTCCAAAACAGTTGTGTTTACAGGTCATAAATTACAAAATGGTGATATCCCAACCCCCCCACACAGACCCAGGTACACCCACCTACAGACTACCTTCCATTTCCATGGAAGCCATATTAAAGGGTAACTAATAAAGTCAAAAAAACTAATTTAGATTTACTCCAAAAAAGAAGTTTAGGATATAAACACAAAAAAGACATACCCCTCAACCAGAACCCAGGTACACAACACCTACTAATCTACTTATCCATACTGTGGCAGCCATACTTAAAGGGTAACTAAAGTAAAAAAAAAAAAACTAATTTAATTTATTCTCAATAAAAGATAGTTTATGGTTGTAAAACACAAAAAAGACATCCCCTCAACCAGACCCAGGTACACACACCTACTGATCTACTTATCCATTACTGTGCAGCTTTACTATAAAGGGTAACTAAAGTCAAAAAACAAATTTTGACCAATCATCAAAAAAGTTTTTTTTTTTAACTCTCAACCCGACATGGGTACACAACATCTACTGATCTACTTATCCATTACTATGGCAGCTATACGTAAAGGGTAACTAAAGTAAAAAAAAACTCATTTTGATCAATCATCAAAAAAGTTAGTATTTTATCCCCCAACCTGATATGAATACACACACACCAACTGACCCCTTTAATGCATGTGGCATATTTAAAGGGTAAGTAAAAACAAACAATGTCCTCATCATTGACATTATGAGTTTTAAAATCTGCAGCACAAAACACACAATTCCCTTCCAAAATGCAGTCTTTCAAGCCAAATTCAAAGTTTATACTCTCAACCCGACACGGGTACACACAATCTACTGATCATTTCCATTACTATATGGCAGCCCATACGTAAAGGGTAACTAAAGTAAAAAAACTCATTTGATCAATCATCAAAAAAAGTTAGTATTTTATCCCCAACCTGATATGAATACACACACACAACTGACCTACCTTTAATGCATGTGCATATTTAAAGGGTAAGTAAAAAACAACAATGTCCTCATCATTGACATTATTGATTTTAAAATCTGCAGCACAAACACACAAATTCCCTCAAAATGCAGTCTTTCAAGCCAAATTCAAAGTTTTGTACTTAAAAACAAACTTTTTTCCCTCCTGTCTAGTGAGTAAAGTGTTCCATCCTCTTTCTAGATATAGGGTAATTTATATATATATATATATATATCAAATTAAAATAAATATTATATATATATGTTTGATAAGTTTCCTCTATGCTTATATATTCTGGTGGCTTAAAGTGGCCATACATGAATCAATATTGTTGTATGATCTATTGATCATACTGATAATAATCTAAGCTAGGACTGATTCTCTTGTTGGTCCCCACTGATAACATTATTGTGTGATAGTGAACATCATACTAGGTTATGACAGTCTTAAGGTCACTGCCAATTGTTTGTTCATGGTTTCCTTTCTTTCAAAGGGGTTGAACGAAAAAATAAATCTGCACATATATGAGGGATGTCTGGTAAGAAATTATATGTTCAAAACCTACTGCAGATAAAAATTATTTAATATTTTTAAAAAAAGTTACTGTTATAAGATGGAGCATCATCTTTTTACTAGCCTCATCTAGAGCATCTAGAGCATCATCTTCTTTACTAGCCATAAGAAACCATTTCCTTCTTCAGTGCAGGTGTGAGAAAGTAAAGTACAGTTTCATTTGGAAATTGCATTTTAGTATAAAAACTATTTAGAGGTCCCAACGTAAATTTTTTTCCAAATTTCAAATGAAATGAAGGATACTCTGTAGGACCGAAGTTAAAGCTTCTACCTGTGTTTCCCTGTGAAACTCCTACCAATGAGTCTAAAGAATAGGAACTCAACAATTTATAGTTCCCCCATTTAAACTGGCACTGGAACCTGGGAACTAAAAAGCAAAGGGCCCCTGTTTTACAGCAAAGCAACCTCTTAACAAAGAATGTTAAACCGTTAAGAAATCCAGCAGAGAGCATTTGTTCTTCTGTGTAATGAATCAATACAGTGCAGAAGTCTAGGAGGCCGTGCCATGGCTTGCAGAGCAGTAATGATTGTTCATATGGAAAATGTTTTTAGACATGACTAAAACCAAGAAGAATGTACACAGCTGGAAGATCACAGAACACGTAGTCCGGAAATTGTTTCTTTGCCTCTGTTTGTTAAACAGCTAAATGAATGTGTTTGCTTTATCAAAAGTGCGTTCTCTCTAGGAAAAAGTGTGGTTGATTAATTGTTTAAAATACATGCTAGCATCAAGTCTATTAACACAGGTCATCAAGCATCATAATTAAAATGGTAAGACAAGGATAGAGAAATACAAACATCAGAGCACACACCACCATGATGTGTTTCCACTACGCAATAAATGAACATTGATGACATAAAGAGCAGCATCAAAAAAAAATTTTGTGGTAATATTTTTTTTTACATTTTATAATTTAATCATTATTGATGTATTTGTTACTTGAAGTGTTTAACACTAAAGTATTGATAATATTAAGCAGCAATCAAGAGCTTGCCTTTCAATCCCTAAGTTCACATCAAATCCCTAATTGTTACTAGCTCTCTATCTGGACCACCTTTGGAGCGAGTAACTGTCCCTGCCTCGACCAGAATTCAAGAGCATCTATAGTGAAATTTATACATTGCTCCAATCCAGACATAAAAAAGGTTACTGTATTCTGCCTTATTCTTACCTTCCTCTGTGGTTCCGTGTTTGCACACTGTCTGATTTACAGCAGAGATCCTGACTCCCCCTCCCCTCTCTGTAAATTAAGCTTGTGAAATAAGCCGCTCATGCGCATTAATCCTCCTACACATGACATATCACTCTAACCTTTGTAAACAACAAAAAATGTAAGCCTGTAGAAAGCAAGTATCTCTGTTGTTCTGGTTGAGTTAGGAGAGAGCCGAATCCTGCCTTATCTTGCAGCCTGATCTCCATTTGACAAGCAATACATTGGTGAAAGCTTGGGGAGGAGGGGGACTTCTCCTTCCCTTTACTTCTGTAGACTTGCTGTAAAACTTGTGTAGCCTACACACAATACCGGCATGTGTTAGGGGATTTGATTGACAGCTCAAGCAAGAGTGGTTGTATGAAATCTGGCATTCTTTTAACATATAATATATATATATATATCTCAGGATAGAGGAGGAAACTGAAGAAAATAAAGGTACTCTTTGGGTTGGGGATATAGAACACAACTATAGGTGCCCTTTCAGAAGAAGTTACAGGTTCCAATGGAAGTGTGGTTCTAACCACAAGCAGATTTAAACAAATCTCAATCTTTACAGTTTGTATTGTATCCCAGAGGTTTGTTCATACCGTGGGGCGGTATACATTAACCACGGGATTATTTTAATTGCCCTTTAAAATGAAATATTTAACACCAATTGAATTCCCTGTTAAAATACATTGAAAAAAATAATAGAATAAAATTCCTGGACATTTAAAATATAACTTATGTTCTTCAGTACATAGTAACATAGTAATTGAGGTTGAATAAAGACATACATCCATCAAGTCCAACCTTTTCACCCTCCTTTTTAACCCTACCTAACAGTTGATCCAAAGAAAGGCAAAAAAAAACCCCAAAAAACCCAGTTTCCTGACTCCAAATAGCAATCGGAAAGTATCCCTGGATCAACCAGAACTACAGTATATGTATTAAAGGGTATGTCCACCCTAAAAAAATTTTTGGATATAAGATTCCCCTGGTCTCCCAGCCCCAACCGCTATATTTATATTTTAAGAAAGCTCCCCAAACTCTACTTACTCCCCCTCTTTCCTCCGCCGCGCTCCGGCCCTCTGCTTGCGAGAAAATGCAAGAGAGGGCGGGACCGGCAGCCGCGTCTGTGATTGGCTGAGCGGCAGCCAATCACGGACGCGGCTACGGCAGCTCACTTCGCGGGAGGAAAGAGGAGAGGTAAGTAAGTTTGGGGAGCTTTCTAAACATATCAATATAGCGGTTGGGGCTGGGAGACCAGGGGGAATCTTACACATTATGGATTTTAAGCTAGGGGAGAGAATCGGGAGAGGGAGAGGGAGAAGGGCTGCAGTACGCATGCCAAAACTTCTCCCGGAGGCCAGGGAGGAGGCAGAGTCCTATATGGACTCTGCTACCTCCTGGTGGCAGTTTTGGGACTTTGGGGGGGGACTACAGGAGAACCATATGGAGCTGGGATGTGAGGTAAGGATTAAACCTACACTACATGGTGGGGCAGTAGGGTGGGATTATTTTTGGGGGTGGACATGCCCTTTAATATCAGTAATTCTCAATATTATTTTCAAAAATTAAAAACTTATTAAGATATTCAGTGAACTTGCCATTACCAGATCTGCTCTGTGGTAGACAGTTCCACAGTAGTTTCCCTGTCCTATGAAGAAACCTTTCCTAACCTGAAGAAGAAACTTTCTTACAATCTTAAAGGGGAACTAAAGTCCCCAGACAACATTCCCCAATAGACAGAGCACTTCACAAACATACAACAAGCGGTGTCTCACCTCTCCTTTGCTGTGGCCATTGGGTGATTTATGAAAATAACCGTGAGTATTAGGGGGCAGCTCCCACAATCCACCTTAGCTGGTAAACCCGCAGCTAAGTGTCTGGTAACAGGCACATGCTCTGTAGAGCTCAACAGATCAAAATAAGGAAGTTGCAGCCTTGCTTCCTAGAAGTGACAGCCAATCACATTATAGCACAGAGACCCTCCCTCTCCCTGAGGGATTTCAGCTTTTTGTTTTCAAACACATTCAAGGCTTCTGTCCTAACAATTCATACAAAAAGAAAGTAATCTTTGCAGTGTATTTCGAAGATAGCATGGAAGAAAGAAACGGGATACTTACTTTCAGCAAAAAAAGTCTGGGGAATAGAACCTGCAACTTGTTCATTTACTCTGTCTTGCTAAAAGCAGAGCTCTAGGCTAAGAGAGACACTATATAAACCATTGGTATATGTAAAATATTGTACTAGGAACATAATGGAAACAAAAAATAGAGCTAAGTTTGGGGATTCAAACTCATGACCTTCTGAACAGAAGTCTAAACGTGTCTAAACGTGGCATTTGCAAGGTGAGCCACCACTGAATAAGCTGTGAGCCTTGGTACAATTAGAAGCTTTTTACAATTAGAAACAAATAAGGTATATCTGGGGTATTGAACTTGTGATCTACTGAACTGAGTATTTTTTAAACCCGGTGACTACCTGGTGTGCAAACACTGGATAAGCAGAGATTCCAGAAAACATTTGTTTATCTTTGATAAGACTTTGAAAGGCTGTGTTACCCTTACAATGACTGGTAAATAAACTGCAGGGTAAACAAGCAGCTTTCACACTCTATCAGGGACTTGGTGTATAGAAAACACTTTGTGCATAGAGACAGTGAATACTGGGGTCAGAGGGCGTGGGGTCTTGGATTCTTCATGGGCTTGTTGGTTGTACGACAATATGGAACCTTCTTAGTACAGAATCTATTTCTAAATGTACTAAAAGCAACGTACCAGGAAGAATTTTCAATGTATTAGGTGTTCTGGGGAGAAAAACTTCACATTAGGTTTTAAAAAGTTTAGTTCTCCTTTAAAGGATGTCCACGAGTCTTGTGATATGGCCTATTAGTGAATAATGTGCAGAGAGTTTATTGTATGGCCCATTATATATTTGTGATCATATCCCATCCAAACGTTCACTTTTTTAATTGTACAGTCCTAACATGTCTAATCTGCCTGCATAGTCCATTCCCTTTTTTATTTTTTTGCCTTCTCGAACTGCTTCCATTAACCAAGATACCTTTTTGTATATGAGATTCAAACATACAACGCATATTCCAAATGAGGCCTTACCCGTGCCTTGTAAAGAGGGATAATATATTTTTTTCTTAAATCTATTCCCCTCTTTATACAAGACAATATCTTGCTAGCTCTAGACGTTGCTCTCTAGCATTCTTTGCTACAGCTAAGTCTGTTATCTACCAGAACCCCCAAATCTTTTTCCATTAGAGATTTACTTTTTTATGCTGTAGATGGCACCAGGATTGTTAAACCCTAAATGCATCACCTTACATTTATTAAGATTGAATCTCATCTGCCATTCTGCTTCCCATTTTGATAATCTATCTAGGTCTGCTGCAGCACATTACAATCACTTGAAGTTTCAAAGCTCTGCATAGTTTAGTGTCATCAACAAACACTGAGACCTGCTTAATGCCCCCTTTAAGTCATTTATAAACAGATTAAACAGAAGCGGCCCCAGTACAGAAACTGAGGCACTCCACTTAGAACTTTAGCACCACATAGATGTAGCTTATTGACCACCACTCTCTGTTTGCGATCCAATAACCAACTCTCTATCCACACTATGACACAGTACAATGAATGTTCATGTTATTTGCCTTTGAGGTTTTGTACAAAGTGTGATCGTAGTATTAATTATAGCCACAATAATTCCTCTATCCAAATAAAAATTGATAAAAATATGAATTAAGTTTGTGTAGGCTTGTGTCCAAGCAAGGTGGTAATGGGAATTTCATGGAATGTTACTGGTATTGAACTATAAAATCTTGTGATCCAGGGATCCTTTCAGATGTAGGTCTTTATTTAAAGCCCCATACAAAGCTACTAGTTACATAAAATTTTAATTTGGCCTGCAGAGTCTCCTGCCTCTTGTTTTCTTTCCCAGAGATGTTATCTTCGGCTAAATGAAATACTAGCTCTTGTAGTAACTCCTTAAACATGGTTTGATACTGTTTAAAGGACCCACTACAATTTACACCTGCCAACATTTAAATGAACCGCTCAATTTCAGAAGATACAAATATTCCTAATAGTGAGTCAGGCATACAGAAATACTGAAACCTTATTACACATGTATGGCTGAACATAAAAATGAAATAAAAAGCATCACTTTCTAGCAGATGAATAAAGGTCAAGGCACATTTAAGTGTTGCTATTGGTGACTCAAAAACTGCTGATAGCACTTAAATAAATATGTATTATCTGGTATTTATCACTATGCCCACTGTGGGGACTGAGCTGAATACGAATATGCTCTATGCCTATGCTTTTGATAACAATGTTTTATATTGAATTTATTATTACTTTTCTTGTACCTAATTGGTGTCATACATGGAAAAATCTGAAAAAATTACTTACTTTCCCCAACCCCTCCAAACCCCGGGATGGTTCTTTATTTTCTATGTTAGCTCAGAGAGCTTTTACAGAGGAGATGTGAAGGGCAGAGGAGGTGGGCAAGAATGCAGGGTCAATCATTGGCTGTGACATCACCATCACAGCAGTAACTGCTGCAAGACAGAAGAAAGCTTGTGTCTGTGAGAGACCTGGCTTGCTTGTATTGGGAAATGTAAGTATTTAGGGACCATGGGAAGGTAAGTAACTAACAAATTTTGAGTTTAGTGGATGGTTAAGGTAAACATAGATTTTCTTTCTGTGGAGTAGAAATGACCTTCAAACTACAACTACAAAACTTATGATATAGAAATATTTATTAGAATTTAATAATATCTCTATACCGGTCAGCTGGCCGGGTAAACCCCCAGTGGCTACAGTCCATTCACCAAAACAAAAAAGAGAAAACTGTTAAAATTGACAGCAGTAATTTAGGCTTGTACACGTGCAATTCCACAAATGATGCCCAAAAATGAGCGATCGATTAAAGGTTATGTCCACCCTAAAATAAAACTTTCCATAGTGTAGAGACCCACCTCCAACCCTAACGCTTTATTTTATTGGAAAAAACTAATTTACAAGGACAAGTCCAGCCCTAAATGAAAAATTACATTCAGTTAAATACCCCCCAAAACTCCTGTTTCTTCTTCCTGGTTCTTCCTTCGTCAGTATGGATTTGACAGTTGAATCACAGCCAATGACTGAATGTTAATCCGTCTGCCTCTCTGAGCATGCCCAGGCTCAGTACAGGCTTCTAAATTGCTCGGTTCCATGAAGCATCCAGAAGCATAGCAGACATACAGGAATGAATTCATGGGAACAAGATGATATATCAACATATTTTAAAGAGGCCATTCTTTCTAAAAGATGTTATTTGAGGGTGGGGTTGCCTTTAATTTGTTCCTGTGGCCTCTGCCTGTAATGGTGCTTCCACGGAGAAGTAACATTAGGGGCCTGACTGGCAGCCGTGTCTGTGATTGGGTGCGAGGACGGATGCTGGAAAGTAAGATTCTTGAGTCTTTTTTTACAATATAAATACGTCGGTTAGGGTGGGAGAGGGGTCCCTACACTAAGGAAATGGTGTTATATGTATGAATTACATGGCAGCATGGGGGGTGGGAGGGAGGGGGGGCACCCCCTGCGCAGCCTGAGTACCTCCTGGAGGACAGTTAAAGGGCATGTCCACCCCCAAAACTATAATCCCCCCCACTAATGGCCCCACCATGTAGTGTAGTAAAATCCTTACCTCACATCCCAGTCCATAAGGTTCTCCTGTAGCCCCCCTCCCCCAAAGTCCCAAAAAACTGCCCCACCGGAGGATAGCAGAATCCATATAGGACTCTGCCTCCTATCTGGCCTCGGGGAGAAGTTTGGCTTGCGTACTGCAGCCCTTCTCCCCCTCCCCCGTTTTGGATCTCCCTCCCCCTACCATAAAACCCCTTGCCCATATAATAGAATATGTTCCCCCAGCCCCAAAACACCAAAATACAATTTTAAGAAAGACCCCAGAACTCTACTTACCTTCCCTCTCTCCAACGGCATTCTGAGAAGCCGCGAGTACGTAGCGTCCGTGATTGGCTACTCTCAGCCAATCACGGACGCGGCTGCCGGTCCCACCCCAGCTTGCAGTGTCTTGCAAGCCGAAGCGTGGGCCGCGGCGTCGGAGGAGAGAGGGAAGGTAAGTAAAGATCTGGTCACTTTCTTAAATTTATTTTAAGCGGTTGGGGCTGGGGAAGGTATTCTATTATATGACAAAAGTTTATATTAAGGGTGGACATGCCCTTTAAGGAGTAGAATTTTTTTTCACTCAGAGACAGCTCCTACTCTTCATTTTCTGGGACTTTTGTATGATAACCGCACAATGTTTTTTACCTGAAATGGATATCAATTGCCCGTTGTTCATTGGGCATCATGTTTGGGATTGCACATGTACAAGCCTATATGAATACGAAATGGCAAGCTAACATAGGATTTAAAAGAGGTAGAACTACTGTATGTAAATGACTGCAAAAAGGAGAGAGATATAAAGTGAGCCTTCTATACTTCTCGGTGGGCCCTGTCTATTATCTGGTGGGCCCCAACCCAACAATTCCAGTTAAAATGTAGAAAGTTTTACAGCTGCTAATAAAACAGGCCTTATCTATTATCTGCTGTGTTTTTCTTTACTAGTCCTTTCCAAGAATCTGTACATTTTGGCTGGGCTTTAAATTAGCGCCATTCATAAAACACTAATTGTAAAACAAACAGACAATCTGCAAAATGTCATAACACCCCCAGTTGGTATAATGTTCTGCAGGAAAACTTTGCACAAACAAAATGCTCAACCACATGTAACTACTGTTTGATTTACTGCTGGACTGACACTGTACTTTCTGGTTCTTTCTCCACTAAAATCTCCTGTTTCTTTTTTTTCTCTCCACCGCTTTTGAAACTGGACAGTTAATTATCACAGGAAAAAATTATTGGCTGCTTGTGTTTTTCTTGGGGGGGCTGGTAAAATAAAACAAAGTATAACCACCCAGGAGTCAAAGAAATAGCACTTCAGACATCAGACTGGACACACTTAACTGTATATCAACTATATATCATTTAAGTTAAATGAAATCAATATAAAGGTTTGAGAGAAAAACAAGTCTTTTTTTCACAGTGTGTTTAAAGAGTTAAATATTAATGTCAATGCTTTTGGAAAAGCTTTCTACAAATGTGGATTTTAACCAATTAACATCTGTCACAGCGGAAGTAATTTGAGCCAAAATATTTTAAGCAGGCAGCAAATCAATTGACCATTGTGAGCGCCTAATTCAGGCTATCTGATACAACGGCAATTTGAATTTGACATTTACTTGCAAGGGGGAAAGGAAAATATAGAATATATAGATTTATTTCTTGAATCATTAGGTGCAAATTTAACAACATAAAGTTATTGTACGTGACATGAAAATTACATAGTGATGGCCAAAAGTCGAATCAATGGTGGGAAATTCCCAGTTCCAATTCACTGTTGGAATTCCTTTGTTAATGCCACAAAACAAATGTCATAAAATAGCTATGACCTATGACTATTCTTCTGACAGGCACCATGCATACTCACACAAATAAACCTAGTCTTTAAAATAAAAGCTATAATCCCTATAGTTGTTGTTTGTTATTAAAATGTGATTGCTACCTACACCCCCACAAAGACTAGGTTAACTACTAAATGAAGGATTTACTGAACTGTTTGATAGCTGTCATCCCCAAAAAATGGAGACAAAAATACACATCTGAAAAACATTAGACGTGTACATTTGTCAGGGCTGTATTTGTAACAAAGATCAACAGGTCTCAGCCTATGGAAGAGTCATGCAGATTAAGGTCAGACCAGAAACCTAGTCCTCTATTGGGATGCTTTGGAAGATAAAAACTTGTTTTTCCTAAGGTACACACACTAGCAATTTTTCTCCTGAACGACCGCGATACTTTCGACCGGTCAGCCAGGAGGAAGGACTGTCGGTCGTGGCAAAAGCAGCCGCATCTGAGTCCGACAGTTACCGCGAACGATCGTGGCGGGTCCATAGAGGACCGCACGATCGGACGAGGTTTTCCACCATGTCCGATCGTCCTTTGTCCGATTCGGACGAACGATCGGTCGGACATGGCTGCATTTGGAATGCGATTTTTGGTTCGATCGACAATACATTAAACTATCGGTCGATCGGACCGAAATATTCATTGTGTGTACCCAGCTTAACATGTGTCCCTCCACTGCAAGAAGAATGCAAGACTATATAGAGAGGGAGAGATAGTCATAAGGGGAGGACAGGGCATTCGTTGGTGGAGCTGTAGGCCACAGGACAAATGGCTTGTTGACAGGTGTAATCTCTTTTATGGGCTGAAACATGATTGGTTACTTTTAATTTCCCTTTAACTTTGATTTATTCCACATGCAATGAAGACCTGAACCAAAGCTCCTCTGCTGTCAAGAGAAAACCCTCTAACCATCAGTTCTCCGACACTTCATCACTCACCAGGTCTCTCCGCTTCTCAACCAAAGATCGAAGCATGTGTCGTTACTATTCTGTTAGAGAAAAAAAGTAGAAGCATTCCCCCCCCCCCCCCCCCCCCTGCAGAAGGGCTGATGATTTCTTTAGACATAATGGAACTTGCAAGTAGAAACTTTGCAGAGGGATCAATTTAATGGTAATACAATAGTATTTGATTCTTAAATGATAGTGTTTTCACACGTTACCTCCTCACACTTTCTCGGCTAGAGTTTAGTCTAACTTATAATAAAGCCGAGTGCAAATCATTTGCAGCAGCCTTGTACTAAAGATCCGTGTGTACTATTCCAACAGCACTGAGCTTCTCTACCAGTTATTGTTTTGTCTCTTCGTAAATTATGCTTCTACTAGTCAAGTAAATAAACTTTTCATTCAGTTTTCTTCATATCATCATGGAATAACCAATATTAGTGGGAAAATGTATCTCTATCCAGTTATGCTCAAAGGCGTTATATAGGGAATATAAATAATTTTTCTAAATATGGATTAAAATTCATTTCAACACCACATGCCTTATCTTTGAATGTACAGAATACAGGTCTAAGTTTTTAGAAAATGCTTGTTCCGTTGGTAAATGCATTTCCTCTGAACATTACACATTCAATGCTTTTACAAATGACTTCTTAAACAGGAGACATTCTGCACAGGGTTATTCAATCACGTTAGGCGCCTGGCTTGACCTGTTACTTGTACTACTGAAGATTTTAACGTAAATAGTGCTTAGCGTTAAAGGAAAAGATGACTTGGCAAGTTTAGCTGGTACCATCTAAGCTCAAAAAAATATATAGTTATAGAACTAGCGTTCCATCTCAACTAGTGCCACTAGTGTTTCATCCCACTAATGTTAAAAATAAAACATTTGTAACATAATATAACGTATAAATAACGGCGGTTAGGCTAGGCCTGGCATACCAATGTATAAGGTAACATTTCAATGGGCCAAGAATTATATCCCACCTTATATTAAATATTATTTTCTACACATGATATAGATTGATTGATATCAGGGATAACTGGACAACAATGTAGAGGGCGCGTGGAAAGTGATAAACATGCAATGGCCAAATACACTCAGGATATTACAATGATTTATAGTATAGAGTATAACTGGATCAATATATTGACAGAGTGAACAATACTAAACATAGAAAACATGTGATTTCAAGGTAATCAGTGAGAAGCTTGTCTCATTTTGATGGAAATGGTTTACAAAGCAAACAAAATGATAGCTATCTGCTCTTAAATACCAATTTTTACATTACATCATAACATTTTTAAATTCCATTATTGTGAATTAATGGCAACTGCTGACATTTTTGCTTATGTATAGGGTGTGTCCTTTTATATCAGAACTGTAAACACCATAAGTGATGTTCCCACTAGAGACTTGTACTGTAAACCGAATTACAAACAAACAGTATTTTCTAAGAAAGTTTAACTCTGTTGCCAGACAGATGGGCTGGGATTTTTTATTTAATATAACCATGAGTAATGGCTATGTAGATGGTTATGTATAATAAGAATTTAAAGGGAATGTTCATCCCTCAAATGAAAAATTATCTAAATCATGCTCCCATAAAACCCGAAACTACAATAGTTAGAAAGCTAGCAGACGTAGGGTTAATCTAGGAAAATACATCATTAGGTCATTGTTTGTGATATCATCTGTACCTATATCCAATTTTTCATTTGAGGGGTGAACTGCCCTTTATATCAAGGTAGTTAGCTGTTGCGGCAGAGGGCAGATGGCCTGATGGCCATAAAAGCTTAAATTATTGTCACTCAAAAGCAGTGACATATCGTGGTACTGCGTAGGACTTCCTGTTTTTTTTCTCTCTCCATAAAACAAAACAGGCTTCTTGGTGTACTATAGAGAATAGTTCATAAGGATTGCAGGACCAATCATCTAACAATTAATCTAACAATCTTTACTCACATACTACAAAGCTTTGAAGGACAACTGGAGCGCTAAACCACACTTTCTTTCCCAAATTATACCCAGCGTATTATACCTAGACCATGAAGTCCTTACTCTTGGATTTGCCCAAAATCCGATACACTGTAATGCAGTTTTGGAAGCCCCTAGCCCTTTAGAGTTGGGCCACTTAGCGGACTGTACAGCTCATATACTAAGTGTGGACTCTGAGAGGGGGGCCAGATAGCCTGACATTGCAATCCAGCCTTTAAAGGAGAACTTTTCTAGTTATTTGCATTAGTAGATATAAGTAATAGATTCTGTAACAAAGGAGGCTTCCATGTTGTTGCCAGCGACAACTCATAGCCCATGTTGGCTTCAAAGAGCCACAACCCCTGACCCCAGGATTCACTGTCTCTATGCACAAGTTTCTAGCTTATCTTTCTTGCAAAAGATAACATTTCCAAATGTGGTGGTGCACCATGTAAATGCTGTGCTGACCAAAAAAGTCACAAGTTTAATCCCCTAGTTACTTATGAAACACTATAACAATAGTCACTGCTTGAGTTTGTTGCTTTTTTTGTTTGTTTGTTTCCATGTTTCTAGAAAAAATATAAAGCTTCTACATATGTACAAACTTTTATATAGCATCGTTATTTACCAAGCAGCATTAATTGCGACAGTCTTCAGTAGCAATACAAAATAGTGAACTGATTTCACTGTCAAGTTCACTGGTGGCACGTTCTGCTAAAGTGCTGGGTTGGATAATATCAGACTATTGGGGCACAGGTTTGATTCCCCATGCTCTTTTTTTGTTTTTATTATGTGTCTAGCAAAAGATATAAAGACTCCACATGGACTGATTTTTACTCATATAGCCATTGTGGCATAGCAGTAGAAAGCTTACTTTTTAGAAAGACACAAGTATAGAGGTTGCTAGTTCGATTTCCCCATACTTACTTTTTTTTTTGCTGTGAAATGTTAAATATTCTGTTTCTTTCATCCATGCTAGCAAAGACATACACTGCAAAGATTATCTTTCATTTTTGTATGAAAAGCAAACGGAATTTACCATTGTTAGGGACAGGAGCATTTGTAATGTGTTTACAAAAAAACTGCACTGAAATCGGTGGTTCTGTGTCAGAGGGAGGGATCTCTGTGCTCTAACATGATTGGCTGTCAGCTTCCAGGGAAGCAAACTGCAGTTTCCTTTTAGAAATTGGTATTTTATTGACATTTTTGAATATAATTAGAATTTTTAAAATACTGTATGTTACATGTTTGAAACACTTATATAACTATATTTTAAATTTATATTAATATGGCAAGTTATATGTACAATTTGTTTCAAAGATGTTTTTATATAATGTATGTTATTATAGTATAATATTATTATGGATTCATTTGTTCCCCATACGTACGTACATATTTTAGCTTTATTTTAACATTTAACATTTTGAGAATTGTTTTAACCTATAACTAGTAGTTGAATACTTAGTGGTCCTTATGAAAGAGCACATTTTTAGATAGCAAATGGAAAACTTTCGTTTACCTTTATATCAAGAACTGTATTGTGAGACCTTAGAATATCTTGTGCATTGTTATTGGTATATTGAAAAAACAACAAAATGGATTGTTAAAGTGCAGATATGGAAAAATATGCCGCAATTCATTCCATGTAATTTCTCTTGCACTCAGACGATTATAGGTCACATAGTGTTGCATATCCGCCTCAATATTTGGGGAAGGGATCTCATTAGCTGGTTTTATTACGTTGACTGTTAAAAATGTCCCACACTGCCCATCCTTAAAGGGGCTCACTTCTGACCCTGTTTGGGAAGAACAATAGCCACTAACTAAAGATAATAAAAGTACTGTAGAATTAGGTATGAAAAAACAATAGGACATTTAAGTAAAAAAAATTAAAAATGTTTAATTGTTGCCTAATTACAAGGCCATTTAGAACAAGTTAATCTTGTATTATTCTTTTAAATCAACTACATTTTAAAAAAATTGCACAGCTTTGATTTACATTTTGGTTTAGACTCTATGTTGCCACAATCACAGATATATTACAGACAACTACAGACAAACTGATAACTTAGGGGCAGGTCATGCTGCTGTGTGTTCTATGCTTCAGGTCCTTGTTGGTTTAAGCTGGTTATTAAACAGCAATGATGGCCAGGCATCAGGGAACTTCCAACCTGATTCCCAAATTCAAGACAGCAAGTGGTGGCCAGGACTCCAAAGAAGGGACCAGAGCGATGATCTAAACCCTCAGTGTGTGTGTCATTACTTCACCACTGTATTAAACTACTTTACGCATACTTTTAGAACAGCATTGTCCAATATATATTATTATATGTATACAGGCAAGGGAACAATGAGATATAAAACATAAATTGGCCATCAACAGATAAAATCAATATATAAAAATAATAGATAGTTACAAAGATATAAGAAAACAAAGTAAATCCATCTGCATTTTATCTATAATAGGAAAGTTCATAAAATGACAAAAAAATCTAGAGAAAACAGACTTTGCATTTACAATACTTTCAAAGTATAGGGCAGAAAAAATTACTGCAGAAACAATATTCATTACATCACTTCCACCGCATAAAGCAAAAATGTGGGTCGGTGTATATAAAAGGCAATCCAGCAATGCACTTATAAGATGACAGAAAAATTTTGCTAAATAGTTTACACTAGTTACACAAACACTGCACTGGAACACATCCATATATTTTAATTTCAGTTGTTTTTACTGTATTTAGAGGACTATGTTAAATAATTATGCTTAAAACACAGTTGGGGTTTGATGCAATAATAGTTTCAAGAAGTCTACCCGTGCTAAATAATTAGCAGCAACCAAATCAGATTCTAGCTTTTAACTGGGTTACTTTTATGAAGGTTACCACAGCACGTATAACAACATGACACACTAACTAAACAAAGTTTCTAACTAATAAATAAGTAGTACATTCAAGATGTTTTTACAGATAAAAACCATATGCCCTGATGTTTTAAGTTGTACTTTTACTCTGTTAAAATATTCTGCTTTTTAAAATAAGGACGTTTCCTAAAGGTTCATATAACAATGATGTCACTTACAACTAGCACATGCTTGTAGCCTTTAAGCGTGTACATGTAATGACAAACTATTCATTACACAGCAGTAATGTATTAAGATATTTCCAATCGT
This sequence comes from Hymenochirus boettgeri, assembly GCA_019447015.1. Taxonomy (NCBI): domain Eukaryota; kingdom Metazoa; phylum Chordata; class Amphibia; order Anura; family Pipidae; genus Hymenochirus; species Hymenochirus boettgeri. Next base: position 20,274 of record JAACNH010002003.1, read on the forward strand.
GTGCTCAGTAATACCATAAATTCCATTACATGATTTGTATGTTAACATCAGTTGTTCCAACAAAGGAAGAGTTTGTTTAACTTGCATCAGCAAAACTGTAGGTAGGCATGGAAGTAAGCCTTAACCCTACAGGTACCATATTTAACCTTCCCATGTCACATATCATGCAAACTGACACAATGCATTTAAGTAGCGTAAGCAGGGATGTCAAATTTTGGGCCCTCAGATGTTTGAAAAAAACTGCCAGACTTCCTGACTGCCTGGAGGGCCACAAGTTTGACATCCCGATATAATGAATTCTAGTTACAGACTCTTCAAATTCTGCCAAAATGGGCTGGTGCAATAAGAGGTTAAAAAAAATGCCCATGCTATAATTTGCAGCAATAATTAGATTTTAGTCTTTTCACTGCAATTAAAGGGGGTATTCCAACCCCCCCCACCCACAATTTTTTTTTTGATTTTTTGCTTGCTAGGATAAATTACAAAAATACATCCCCAAAAGATACTACCAGCCTTTGTTCCTCTGTCATGGCCTCCAATGCTATTCTTCTGCACAGAACAGCATGAAGTGGCTATATTGGCTGTCACATCGTCCAATCACGGACACAGCTGCTGGTCTGGCATCTAGCTTGTGAAGATCCCCACAGAAAAGGTAAGGAATTAAAGCCCTACTTCCCACTGTGTGAAAACAGCCTTTTCAGTTTTCTGTAGGGGGGGGTATGGGTCTGAGTTTGAGGAGGGGACACAACACCTGGGTTGGGCGTGGCCAAGGACAACCACAAGGGGGAGGGCTATGACCCATGAGGGCGGGCCAAGTTGGGCCACAAATGAATGGGCCAAGGAGGTGCTGCAGGGGGGGCTGTAAGGGAAGGGGCCAAGGGGGGCCTGCAAGTGGAGGGGCAGGGGCCTGAGTGGGAGGGGCAAGGGGGGCGGTTGGTTGGGGGAGGGGGCTGCAAGGAGAGGAGGAGACATAGGGCAGGCAGAGTGACGTCCACATGGTTTCAGAGCAGGAAACAGGAAGTGCAAAGGATCTGGTGATGCTGCTACCTATCACACATAAAAAATGTTAAACAATGAAAGTAATTGCAAAAAATACTAAAATTTTCATTTTTTTGGACCACAGTTCTCCTTTAAATACCTTTAATAATGACAATGCTGGAAAAAAAGAGCATGCATGTGTAATCATTACAATTGTTTAACCATGTGTGTTGCATTGTGATGCCATATTACAGCACCAGATTCTGACCCCAAAATTTGGCCTCAATTGAGATAATCAGGTGCCCAGGACACCACAGTTCCTAAGTACCACCGTCTTAATAATGATTCCAATTCAAATCTATTTCCCAGGCACAAGTTCTTGAATATAACATTCAAAAGAACAGCAGGTGAAACAGCAGTCAATAATGCGTGATGTCTGTTGTTTCATAGTCTTGATTGCTGCATAGATGGAAGGAGCTAGCTTTTCTTCCTCATGGGGACAATAATTGCCCTTCAATATCTGGTCTGTCGTAAGCGGATAATAAGTATCAGTTGGGGGCAGTTAACTGACAATTGACCAGGGTGGACATGCCTTTAAAGCAATTAGAGAAATTACAGGACAACCCAAACTGTAAAAATAACTTTTTAGAAATGAAAAAACTGGGACATGGATGTAGCATTGATCACCTCTTTTGTGGGGGGGGGCTACCGCACATTCAGCTTTCACCTGCCAGGTTATGGCCTGGGCCTTACTGTATTAAAAATAGTGCAAGCACTAAGGAAACCTGGGAGAAGCAGTATTCTTGATGTTGGCACCCATAGAAATGATATTGGGAGGTAGAAAGTACCAATCCTACCTCCCTGCCCCTGGTAATTTCATTTTACCTTTTTTTGAAACTCTTCAGGGGATTCAATAAAAGTTCTTATCTTTAAAAGGTGCTAGTTTGCCCCAACCCAAGATCTGTATTTAACATTTGAAAAGCTAACATCTGATTGGTTGGGGCAAAAATTAGCACCATTTTAACGATAAGAACTTTTATTGAATACCCTGTTTATTTGCACTATAGTTCTCCTTTATATTTAGATCAACATTTTCATGGGCAAGGACCTCTAAACCTATCTGTACAATTCTGCAAATGATTTCTGACATTCTCACATACCAGACCAAATTTTATCAGAGCAGCCATCCAAGGAACCACAGAACAAATGAAAATTTTGAAGCACTGGGGCTTAACCAAAAACTCATAATGTATTCATTGCCTGGAGTAATTTTTTTACACGCCCATGAAAATTATAAGTCTATCTTTCTAATCAAATCGCCATTCGGAAGTAAAGATGGTTTCTGACAAGTGCATTCAAATAACACTGTGTTTAGGACATGAAAACACATGATTTGGTATATTTTTTCTCACGCCATATAAACTCTTTTGTTGTGGAAGAGAGATAAAGAAAACAAGCATTACTGCAGAGGTTTGTATTTTGGGTGTCACAATATCAAGTAGAGTAGGCACTTTAATACTTTTTAAGTGACTACCGGTAGTTTAAATCATTTTCAGGCAGCACTCAACGAAAATTCTATTATCCATATGAACTGACAAACCCAAAACGATAGATTTGCTAGAACTGCGGGATGCAGAAAGAATTACATTTTTCATCAAAAATCATTACGGTTCTGCAAATATAGAAGAAAAAGAAGTATTGGAACACCTTCAGGTGTAATGCTGATGGTGTATTCCAGACAGTACACATGGTAAAACCAAGCAAATTGGCACACTAGGACAGTGAAAGAACAAAATTGTCTTGCAATTTATCAAAATAACTATCAAAAAGAATTTCTAATGTAGATGAACAATGGAATTAAACAACCAAGGTTACAGCTGGCGTTAAAAAGTTGAGCTATATCTGCACAAAACATATACTAAATTGTGGAGCGGTGTGAGGGTGTCTTTTGGATACAATGCTCTGCCAGCGATATGAAGGGAGTTATAGAGGCAAAATGGAAGTTTCTTGTTTCGGAATTGCCCCATTTTTCCTATTAAATCTATTGAATTCTGAAGTTATTTAGCATCAAACTTTACACTATTTACATATTGCACATATATTCCTTACAAGTTATCTATTGTATAAGGACTAAATTTCAGGCACGATCTTTGAGTCATGCGGCTAGGTTCACACAGGCCAATACGGCTAAATGGTGTGGGCACGGCTCAGGAGTCTGTTGCTGTTGGCATAGCCAATATTTCAGGCTGATGCCACAATCTATCACGTTTAAAATCTGCAGGCGTTATAAAAATTATTGAAATGTTTGTGGTGGTTGGGGAGAAAAGTATAGATGATATTGCAAGCCTAATAATCCAAAAAAAGGTGCATGTAGCACAAGTCAGTCACGTCACATCAATCAATTATTGCCAAGGTTACTTTTTCACAGGAGTAAGCAAATACTATGAATAATAGGAAATTACCAAATGAAATAACGTAATCACAAGAGAACCCCCCATGTAAATGAGGATGGAAGATGCTTTTGAAGTTGGTGCATCTTAAGAAGTATAGAGAATTTACTTTAGGTATGGGATCAGATTTCTAGATTACAGAGAATTTGTGTAGTGTTCTCCCTAATATGTGCATTACAAGGTGGATGGTTCATTTAAAAATGGCTCATAACAAAAGACTCTTTCGATCATCTTTCTAGTGCAAGTTGCAGCCTGTATGTCTACGAATAACCTGCGTGCAGTGCGCATTGCAGCAGGAATTCAGTGAAAATGCACTATATTTCGATCCCTATCCCTTACTCACCGCATACAGGCACATAATACACAAGGTAATCAGAGCTATTTGCAGCGCACCAATATGCTAAATCATGTATATATCCTGAGTGTATTTGGCCGTGCATGTTTATCACTTTCCATCGCCCTCTACATTGTTCCAGTATCCCTGATATCAATCAATCTATATCATGTGTAGAAAAATAATATTTAATAAAGGTGGGATATAATTCTTGGCCCATTGAAATGTTACCTTATACATTGGTATGCCAGGCCTAGCCTAACCGCCGGTATTTTATACGTTATATTATTGTTACAAAGTTTATTTTTAACATTAGTGGGATGAAACACTAGTGGCAAAGTGAGATGAAGCTAGTTCTATGAACTATAATATTTTTTGAGGCTAGATGGTACCAGCTAAACTTGCCAAGTCATCTTTTCCTTTAACGCTAAGCACTATTACGTTTAAAATCTTCAGAAGTACAAGGAACAGGTCAGAGACCATGGCGCCTAACTGATGAATAACCCTGTGCAGAATGTCTCCTGTTTAAGAAGCATTTGTAAAAGCATTGAATGATGTAGATTCAGAGGAAATGCATTTTTGACCAACGGAACAAGCATTTTCTAAAAACTTAGACCTGTATTCTGTACATTCAAAGATAAGGCATGTGTGTTGAATGAAATTTTTAATCCATATTTAGAAAAATATTTATATTCCCTATATAAACGCCTTTGAGCATAACTGGATAGGAATACATTTTCCACTAATATTGGTTATTCCATTGATGATAATGAAGAAAACTGAATGAAAAGTTTAACTTGACTAGTAGAGCATAATTTACGAAGGACAAAACACATAACTGGTAGAGAGGCTCAGTGCTGTTGGAATAGTACAACAGGATCTTTAGTACAAGGCTGCTGCAAATGATTTGCACCGGCTTTATTATAAGTTAGACTAAACTCTAGCCGAGAAAGTGTGAGGGTAACAGTGGTGAAAACATAGGCATTTAAGATCAAATACTATTGTATTACCATTAAAGATCCCTCTGCAAAGTTTCTACTTGCAAGTTCCATTAATGTCTAAAGAAATCATCAGCCCTTCTGCAGGGGGGGGGGGGGGGGGAATGCTTCTACTTTTTTTCTCTAACAGATAGTAACGACACATGCTTCGATCTTTGGTTGAGAAGCGGAGAGACCTGGTGAGTGATGTAAGTGTCGGAGAACTGATGAGTTAGAGGGCCTTTTCTCTTGACAGCAGAGGAGGCTTTGGTTCAGGTCTTCATTGCATGTGGAATAAATCAAAGTTAAAGGGAAATTAAAAGTAACCAATCATGTTTCAGCCAATAAAAGAGATTACACTGTCAACAAGCCATTTGTCCTGTGGCCTACAGCTCCACCAACGAATGCCCTGTCTCCCCTTATGACTATCTCTCCCCCTCTCTAATATAGTCTTGCTTCTTCTTGCAGTGGAGGGACACAATGTTAAAGCTGGGTACACACAATGAAGTATTTCGGTCCGATCGACCGTAGTTCAATGTATTGGTCGATCGAACCAAAATCATCGCATTCCAAATGCAGCCATGTCCGACCGATCGTTCGTCCGAATCGGACGAAAGGACGATCGGACATGGTGGAAAACCTCGTCCGATCGTGCGGTCCTCTATGGACCGCACGATCGGTCGCGGTAACTGTCGGACTCAGATGCGGCTGCTTTTGCCACGACCGACAGTCCCTTCCTCCTGGCTGACCGGTCGAAAGTATCGAACGGTCGTTCAGGAGAAAAATTGCTAGGTGTGTACCTTAGGAAAACAAGTTTTTATCTTCCAAAGCTTCCCAATAGAGGACTAGGTTTCTGGTCTGACCTTAATCTGCATGACTCTTCCATAGGCTGAGACCTGTTGATCTTTGTTACAAATAAGCCCTGACAATATGTACACGTCTAATGTTTTTCAGATGTGTATTTTTGTCTCCATTTTTTGGGGATGACAGCTATCAAACAGTTCTAGTAAAATTCATTTAGTAGTTAACCTAGTCTTTGTGGGGTGTAGGTAGCAATCACATTTAATAAACAACAACAACTATAGGGATTATAGCTTTTATTTATAAGAACTAGGTTATTTGTGTGAGTATGCTGGTGCCTGTCAGAAGAATAGTCATAGGTCATAGCTATTTAGACATCTGTTTTGTGGCATTAACAAAAGGAATTCCAACAGTGAATTGGAACTGGGAATTTCCACCATTGATTCGACTTTTGGCCATCACTATGTAATTTCATGTCACGTACAATAACTTTATGTTGTTAAATTTGCACCTAATGATTCAAGAAATAAAATATAATATTCTATTATTTTCCTTTCCCCCTTGCAAGTAAAGTCAAATTCAAATTGCCGTTGTATCAGATAGCGCTGAATTAGGCGCTCACAATGGTCAATTGATTGCTGCCTGCTTAAAATATTTTCAGGCTCAAATTACTTCCGCTGTGAACAGATGTATATTGTGTAAAATCCACATGTGTAGAAAGCTTTTCCAAAGCATTGACATTAATATTTAACTCTTTAAACACACTGTGAAAAAAAGACTTGTTTTTTCTCTCAAACTCTTTATATTGAATTTCATTTAACTTAAATTGAATGATATAGTTGATAAACAGTTAAGTGTGTCCAGTCTGATGTCTGAAGTGCTATTTCTTTGACTCCTGGGTGGTTATACTTTGTTTTATTTTACCAGCCCCCCCAGAAAAACAAGCAGCCAATAATTTTTCCTGTGATAATTAACTGTCCAGTTTCAAAGACGGTGGAGGAGAAAAAAAAAGAAACAGGAGAGTTAGTGGGAGAAAGAACCAGAAAGTACAGTGTCAGTCCAGCAGTAAATCAAACAGTTAGTTACATGTGGTTGAGCATTTGTTTGTGCAAAGTTTTCCTGCAGAACATTATACCAAACTGGGGTGTTTATTGACATTTTGCAGATTGTCTGTTTGTTTTACAATTAGTGTTTTATGAATGGCGCTAATTTAAAGCCCAGCCAAAATGTACAGATCTTTGGAAAGGACTAGTAAAGAAAAACACAGCAGATAATAGATAAGGCCTGTTTATTAGCAGCTGTAATAAACTTTCTACATTTTAACTGAATGTTGGGTTGGGCCCACCGATAATATAAGAGCAGGCCCACCGAGAAGTATTAGAAGGCTCACTTTATATCTCTCTCCTTTTTGCAGTCATTTACATACAGTAGTTCTACTCTTTTAAATCCTTATGTTAGCTTGCCATTTCTTATTCTATAGGCTTGTACATGTGCAATTCCAAACATGATGCCCAATGAACAAGCGGGCAATTGATATCCATTTCAGGTAAAAAACATATGTGCGGTTATCATACAAAAGTCCAGACAAATGAAGAGTAGGAGCTGTCTCTGAGTGAAAAAAAATTCTACTCCTTAAAGGGCATGTCCACCCTTAATATAAACTTTTGTCATATAATAGAAAACTTCCCCCAGCCCCAACCGCTATGAAATAAATTTAAGAAAGTGACCAGATCTTTATTACCTTCCCTCTCTCCTCCGACGCCCGGCCCAGCCTTCGGCTTGCAAGACACTGCAAGCAGGGGTGGGACCGGCAGCCGCGTCCGTGATTGGCTGAGAGGTAGCCAATCACGGACGCTACTGCCGGCTTCTCAGAATGCCGTTGGAGAGAGGAAGGTAAGTAGAGTTCTGGGGTCTTTCTTAAAATTGTATTTTGGTGTTGGGGCGGGGGAACATATTCTATTATATGGGCAAGGGGTTTTATGGTAGGGGAGAGGGATCGCAAAAGGGAGGGAGGGGGAGAAGGGCTGCAGTACGCATGCCAAACTTCTCCCGAGGCCAGATAGGAGGCAGAGTCCTATATGGATTTATGCTATCCTCTGGTGGGCAGTTTTTGGGACTTTGGGGGAGGGGGGCTACAGGAGAACCTTATGGAGCTGGGATGTGAGGTAGGTGAGGTAAGGATTAAACTACACTACATGGTGGGGCCAGTAGTTGGGGGATTATAGTTTTGGGGGTGGACATGCCCTTTAATATCAGTAATTCTCAATATTATTTTCAAAAAATTAAAAACTTATTAAAGATATTCAGTGAACTTGCCATTACCAGATCTGCTCTGCTGGTAGACAGTTCCACAGTAGTTTCCCTGTCCTCACTGTAAAGAAACCTTTCCTAACCTGAAGAAGAAACTTTCTTACAATCTTAAAGGGGAACTAAAGTCCCCAGACAACATTCCCCAATAGACAGAGCACATTCACAAACATACAACAAGCGGTGTCTCACCTCTCCCTTTGCTGTGGCCATTGGGTGATTTATGAAAATAACCTGTGAGTATTAGGGGGCAGCTCCCACAATCCACCTTAGCTGGGTAAACCCGCAGCTAAGTGTCTGTGTACAGGCACATGCTCTGTAGAGCTCAACAGAACATTCCGTGAGGTTTTGGCATGATTTCTACCCTTTGAAGTTGTTTTTTGTCATTTTTTCAGAAAAGTGCGACCTTCTACAAAAACTGCGCCCACACTATTGATGGTATGAATGAACATAACTACAGTGTCATAGCTGAGGTGTGTACTTTTAGGAATATAGTTTGGTGGGGTTGTTTCTGGGTTAGGGGGTGTTTTTGTGGGAAAAACTGCAGACTCTTGAAATCAGAGTTGTTGAATATTTTTGCTGTTTTTGAGCAATCATCATTGTCTCACTCTCGTCTTTCGCTTCCAGTTCCGCGTGTGTAACCACACATATGGCATACCATTTGATTCAGGACATTTGGGGGATTGATATTGGTAACTTTTTTTTACATTCCGTGAGGTTTTGGCATGATTTCTACCCTTTGAAGTTGTTTTTTGTTCATTTTTTCAGAAAAGTGAGACCTTCTACAAAAAACTGCGCCCACACTATTATGGTATGAATGAACTAACTACAGTGGTACATAGCTGAAGGTGTGTACATTTTAGGAATATATAGTTTGTGGGGTTGTTTTCTGGTTAGGGGGTGTTTTGTGGGAAAAACTGCAGACTGTTGAAATTCAGAGTTGGTTGAATATTTTTGCTGTTTTTGAGCAATCATGCTTGTCTCACTTGTGGCTTTTCGCTTCCATGTCCGCATGTGTAACCACACATATGGCATACCATTTGATTCAGGACATTTGGGGGATTGATATTTGGTAACTTTTTTTTACATTCCGTGAGGTTTTGGCATGATTTCTACCCTTTGAAGTTGTTTTTTGTATATTTTTCAGAAAAGTGCGACATTCTATGAAAAACTGCGCCCACACTATTGATGGTAGAATGAACGAACTACAGATTATGTAGCTGAAGGTGTGTAGATTTCAGGAATTATAGTTTTGTGGGGTTTTCTGAGTTATGGGGGTGTTTTGTGGTAAAAACTGCAGACTGTTCAAATTGGAGTTGGCTGAATATTTTCACTGGTTTTGAGCCATGTGCATTGTCTCACTTCGTAGCTATTCGCTTCCACGTCTGTGTGTGTAACCACACATATGGCATACGTTTGATTCAGGACATTTGAGATTGACATTTGGTAACTTTTTTTACATTCCATGGGGTTTTGGCATGATTTTCCAAAACTGTCTGGCACTGAAAAGGTTAAAGGTTCTAACGGTCCTTCTCCTAAGATGAACCACATGCTTGAAATGTTCCTAACGTAATTTCTACTATGATTGGCTGTTGGATCGGTCAAGATGCTCAGATGTCTACTGAGCACTTGAATCCACCAGGCGCTGGGGTCAAGGGCAAGACTATAAGGGTCCTGCAAACAGGAAGTCAGTATTTCGGTTGCATTTATTTATACACAGAACAATGCTGAATTGGCAATTAAGGTCATTGGGATGAAAAAATACTGCTCTTTTTTTCTGAAAAGCATATGTATTTGACTGAACTTCCCCTTTAAAGGTTTAGCTGGCACACCAGTCTTAAGTGCTCAGACAAAACCTCACCAATAAATATGATGCACTTAAGACTGGTGTGCCCAGCTACTTTTCTTTCATATGAAAATGCTGTTGGCTACAGCGCCGAGCACCTAGCAAACTATTTTTGCTGCTTGGTTTAGGTGTGCAGGATCCTAACCTTCTGCATTCTACTCTTAAGGTAAGTACGCTGTAAAGCAAGTTAAGTTTTATGTAAACCCCCCCCCCTTTTTTTTTTTTGCTAGGTCCCTCCTGAGTTTACCTTGAGATAGTTGGCGGCCCATTCCCTGTGTGCATCCACACATATAGCATACCGTTTGATTCAGAACATGTGGAAGATTGACATAAGTGGGTTTTTTTGCCTGTCAAGGGTGGTTTAGGTAGGATTTCAACCCTTGAATCATCTTACTTATTATTTTTTCACAAAACCTTCTAAAAACACGGAGTTCTTTGGATTACTGGGTCTGGAATTCTTCATGTATTTTTTACATTACTTGGGATTTTGGCATGATTTCTACCTTTGGAAGTGTTTTTTTTAAATTTTTTTAGAAAATCTGCTACTGCGAACTTCTACAGAAGAACTCGCAACGCGCCCACCCATTGATGGTCCGAATAAACAAACTACAGAATTTCATAGGTAAAGGTGTGTGGATTCGAGAAATATATGGTTTGTGGGGGTTGTTTTGTGGGGAAAATTGCAGACTGTTCAAATTCAGATTGGCTGAATATTTTTGCTGTTCTGAGCCATTGTGCATTTTTCACTTTGTGGCCATTCGCTTCCACGTGTGTAACCACACATATGCATAACGTTTGATTCAGGACATTTGGTAGATTGATATTTAGTACTTTTTTTACATTCCATGAGGTTTTGGCATGATTCTCACTTTTGAAGTTGTTTTTTTGTTCATTTTTTCAGAAACAATGTGAATTTCTACGAAGAACTGCCCCACACCATTGATGGTATGATGAACTACTACAGCGTTACGTAGCTGAAGGTATGTAGATTCTGAAATATATAGTTTTGCGGGGTTTTCCAAGTTAGAGGGGTGTTCAGTTTGAAAAATCTGGGAAATGCTGTTATTGGCTCACTGCGCATTGTTTTACTTTTGACTAGTCGCTTCCACGTCGGTGTGTGTAACCACACATATGCATACGTTTGATTCAGAACATTTAGGAGATTGATATTGGTAATTTTTTTTACATTACATGGGTTTTGGTGTGATTTTGTAACTTTGAAATGTATTTTTCTCTATTTTTCCAGAAAATTGTGTAGAAATGCAAAATTCTACGAAGAACTGCGCCCACACCATTGATGGTATGAATGAACGAACTACAGTGCTACATAGCTGAAGGTGTGTAGATTTTAGGAATATATAGTTTGTGGGGGTATTTCTGAGTTATCAGGGTGTTTTTGTGAAAAACTGCAGACTGTCCAAATTTGGAGTTGGCTAAATATTTTCACTGTTTCTGAGCCATCATGCATTGTCTCACTCGTGGCTTTTCGCTTCCACGTCCGAGTGTGTAACCACACAAATGACATACCGTTTGATTCAGGACATTTGGGAGATTGATATTTAGTAATTTTTTTTAATTCCGAGGTTTTGGTGTGATTTTTACCTTTTGAAGTTGTTTTTTTCATTTTTTCAGAAAAGTGCTAACTTCTACGAAGAACTGCGCCCACACCATTGATGGTATGAATGAATGAACTACAGTGCTACATAGCTGAAGGTGTGTAGATTTTCAGGAATATATAGTTTGTGGGGGTTATTTCGAAGTTACGGGGGTGTTTTGTGGAAAAAACTGCAGACTGTCCAATTCGGAGTTGGCTAAATATTTTCGCGTTTTCTGAGCCATCATGCATTGTCTCACTGTGTGCTTTTCGCTTCCCACATATGGCATACCGTTTGACCGTAAAATCCTGCGGGTGTGTAGTTTCTAAAATATCTCACTTGTGGGGATATTTTAGTTAATTTGGTAGATATTCTATGTTAACCGCAGTAGTGGTTATACATTTTAATTTGGTGTAATATTCTAGAAGTGCAGTTTTAGTTGGTGGCGGTCTCCTGTACAGGAAAAGTCGGGTACCACAATATCTGGTATCGTGGTACTCTGGAGAATCAGAGCTTTTAAAACAGTAAGATTTTTGTGTGTAACCTTAAGATAACTATAAGTAAAATGGGAAAAATCCATGAAATTTGCAAATTTTTCATTTTTTTATCTCCAATTATCCCAATTATACTTACACCCTTTGATATACCATACCTCTCCCTTCTCTGGCTCTCTGCTAACCGGAAGCAGCAGAGGGGCTGGACCGGCAGCTGCATCTGTATCACAATCTGGCTGCCGCTGTGAAGATAGCCACAAAGCAAGGGGCTGTATGTATGATTCGGGACATTTAATTAGAGATCTAACACAGCGGTTGGGGTGGGCAAGGGTGAGGTACAGTATATCAAAAGGATTTTAGGCTAGGTGAAGGGCAGCAACATAGGGATCGGCAGGGGGGGGGGGGCTTCCCTGCACATGTCACTGTCCTCTCAGAGGACAGGAGGAGGCGGAAACCTTTAACACAGGAAGACAGCTCCTATTGTTAAAGGCATCTATAGTGAAAAAACACATTGCCCCTTTGCAAAGTTAATTCATGTACTCTGTGCTGCCTTAATCCTATATCTGTCACTGACTCTGTTTAACCACGGTGTCAGATCTATTGTGCAGCATTCCCCCTTCTCCCTCCCTCTGTACCACCTCCTCCATGTCTCAGCTCCGGCTAACCGACAAGCTTTTTATGTGCAGTAGGAGTTAAAAGTTCAACATCCTGAAAAACACACCCACGCACAGTGGCCAATAGAAAGTAAGCTGTCCTGGAGACACGGAAGAAGGAGATCAGTACAGTTTACGATCTCTCACTTTGTGACCCATCATCAATCATGAAAGCTATTAAGAAGGGGGGTCAAGTGCAGCCTTATACTAACATCAAAGCTACCTTTCTCCCCCTGCTAAGGCTGTTATCTCTATGTTTATTACAGAGCAGGGAGGGGGGATCAAGTCACAGGGATTTGATTGACAGTCCAATAGGAGTAGAGGAATGCAATCACGTATTCTTCTAACTGGTGTATCTCAGGACAGAGAGGGAATCTGAAAAAGTGAAGACACTCTGGGGGTTGTAGGGAATTATAGAACACATGGAAGAAAGAAAAAAAGTTAATTTTCCCACTATAGATGCCCTTTAACTTTCCTATACTTGTACAGGCACTGCAGGAGAACCATTTGGAGCAGAGATGTAAGGTAAGGATTTTTTTAACACTACCCAGTGGGGACAGTAGTGTGTTAATTTTTAGTTGTGGTGGACATGCCCTTTAAAAAAGCAGTTTGAACTGGGTGAGCAAACGCCAAAAAAGCACCCTGTGGGTCTGATGCTTTTCAAGCTAAAAAGCCAGTCCAACTTCTTGAACTGACCCTAATAAATGTCTTTATCAAGGAGCTGGCTCACTTTTTTCAATTCATTTTATTATCTTCAATAATACGTTTAGGAGCCGGAACGAAGTTGCAGAACTTACCTCTCTCACTCCTCTGCTGCGCCCTCTGACAGGTCCCAACTGACTTAGTACGCTATACGTATCGCACTTGTGCATAGCATACTAAGTTCGCCAGGACCTTTCAGAAGACACGATGGAGGAACGAGAGATCGGGTATGTTTTCGCAACTTCTTCACGCTCCTGAATGTTTTATTGAAGAATAAGAGGAAACACACCTCCCGTTCTTCAATAAAACTGAATTGAAAAAATTTTTTAGCAGTGGAGATACCCTTTAAAGCCCAGCCACATTCTGATCAATATGGTACACCTCTTGTTGTGACATTACTGAGAAAAACCTCATTTACCTTACAAGACAAGGCAAATGGAATACCTTACAGACTCTTACCACCTTTTACTGTCCTGTAATTTAGAAGGCACGTCCACCCCCAAAACTAAAATTATGGGTTCGTTCACAACAAAAAAAAACGCAACTTAAAAATGCAGTGCGTTTAGTAACATTTTACATGTTTTTGTAACCGTTGTACGTTATCCATTTGTGTCCATGTTTCTGCGTTCCTGTCTGTTCGTTTTAACATGTTTAACGAGAAGTCAGTTTTTGGTGCATTTATTTATACACAGAAAATGCTAAATTGGCAGATGAGGGTCGTTGGGATGAAAAAATACTGCTCTTTTTCTGAAAAGCATATGTATCTGCACTGAACTTCCCCTTTAACATTTTAACAGCAATTAGAGATGTTAAGGGGTACCTACTAAAGCAAAGGTTTATTTTGGGGTGGACATACTCTTTAAATATGCAATGCCCTAAATAAATATTTAATATACATACATTTATTTGACTTTAGGCATGTTCAAATGTAAACATAAATGGCACAATGACATTTACCGCATAGAGAAACTGCATAACAAGTTCAATTAAAACTTAAATATTGATAAATTGGGGCTCGGTGGGTGGGCAGTTTCCAAAGACCCTTGAGGTGAACGTTGCCAAGGTGAACTCCGCTCACTGGTCCCCACAGCATCCTGCCAAACACTTGAAGTTCATTGTCTATCAGACAAGAACCCAAACTAGCACAAGACAGTTGTTGGGCAGACACGGCTATGGCACCCATACACATATGGCATCTCATAATCCCATGCTCAGAACCAATTAAAGAGGAAGTTCTATTGCAAATACATATGCTTTTCATAAAAAAGAGCTTATTTTTCATCCCAATGACCTTCATCTGCCAATTCAGCATTTTGTCTGATATAAATAATGCAACTGAAATACTGACTTCCTGTTTGCAGGACCCCCTAGTACAGACCACTATGGTCTTGACCTTGACCCAGCGCCTGGGTTATTCAGTTGCTCAGTAGAGATCTGAGTCTTTGACCCATCCAACAGCCAATCAGTAGAAATTACTGTAGGAACATCCAAGGAAGTGGGCATCCTGGGAAGAAGGACCGTTAGAACCTGAAATGTCAGCTCCCTAATGTCAACAGCAGGGAACAGCAAATGGAATGAAATCACTGAATTTTTAAAATGAGAGAGAATATGTAGAATAACTAAGAAGGCATTACACAAACTAACAATTTAACAAATATTGATAAGTTCCACTGAACTGTCCCTTTAAGGACATTCTACTAGCATTCCTTCTTTGTTTTTGGAATGTCTCCTGGACAAATGAAGTGGAGAGCCTGTATATTTTTATCCTACGGCGCGCACTTAGCAACAGTGGATGGGCTTGGCGTCTGCCTCACGAATCGCCGCTGGGCTATTTCTTTACAACGTGGGTGTGTGCCCGCTTCTATTGCGAGATCTTGTGCACAGCAGATTTTTTTCCAGCAGCGCAATGGAGGAGGAGAGTGTTGCAACTATTTCAGTGACCTATTTTCGCCAGTTGAGTCACTCCAATCTCCTTATATTGCCAACAAAAGGGTGTGAGAGAAAACTTTACATCCTCCTCAGATGAGGAGTCTGTTTATAAAAGGAAAAAAGACATTCTTCCCAATGGCTGACATTAGACACTTCACACAAAACCGCCCCTATTAAATCTTTCACAGTGGATTGGGACTCTTAAGACTGTGCCCAGGTCCTCTGCTTCCAAAGATGAAAAATTAGTGTGCTTCAAATGGCTCGGTGGGGGTCACTGGCAAGGAACCCTTATCAAAATTTATCTCACAGCATTGGGCATTTCAGACTTACCAGATGTTGCCCGCTGTGATTCATTTCCACGCTTGTCAAAGAAGTCAAGCTGGTATTTCGAAATTATTTAGGTGTCCCAGACATGCAGGCTCTCATGCTCAGAATTAGACCCAGCATTGTTATCAATTTCCAGTGGCACCTCCCAGTAACAGTCTACATTAGACCATACGCTGCACAATATTCAGTATAAAATTGCAGCGGCAGGGCCACTATTGTTAATTCTTGTCCAAGGCTCACCAAGAGGATAATAAAGAGGCATCCTTCCGTCGTTACTTCATCGAAAAAGGCCTTGCTAAAGGCAACCAGCAGGGCAGCTCACACTATAGGTGAAACATTAACCACATCTCTAATATAAGAAGGGCTCGCTGGCTCACCTCTGCAGGTATGGCAGACCTTGCCCCACTTATTTCCTAATTCGGAATCTAGCTCCCTGTTCATACGAATTCATGCAGAAGGTCAAGGTCAGAACAAGGCCAAAAAGTAACTTGCTAATTTTAAAAAACGAGACATCCTTTCAAATAGGAGGCCCTTTCGACAGGAGGGACCCCATTTTAAAGCCCAAGGGATCTCTCGCGACTTTAACAGGCGGCTCCAAACATTTAATCCAAGAGGACAAGGACCAGACCAGCACACCTCTGTCTCCACATTTACTCGAAAACCGTTTACAGGTAGGTACCCCTCTTCTTCTTGCACAATTCAGCCTGGGAGGCGATATCTTCGGACCAATGGGTCCTCAGAATTATAAAGAAAGGCCTGTCCCTTCCCATACCAGTTCAAGGTCCCCAGAGGTCAATACACAAGAGTTAAGTACCCTTTCATTGCCCAGTAAAGAAGGTTGGATAAGTCATGTGATGTACAAAATCAGGACATCTCCCTGCGAAATCGTAAACGTAAAATAACTTGACCATCATTTCCTGCTCCACAGGGACTTTTTCATGTAAAGGTAGGCTTAAAAGACAATTTTTATTCTCAGAAGATCACAGACATCAGATATACCACTGGAATGTGATGGTGTTTGGCCTCTCCAACACTCCCTAAAACCAGTTATCCAGCATTTTAGTCAAAAAGAAATTTGATCACTGATTTATCTGGTTGATCTTCTGTTTTTTCTCCAAAGATCATTGTGCGACAAGACTGTCTACCCATACCGACTTGTATTCTTCATAAATTCACAAAATCAGTCGTATACCCACATAGTCCCTTCTCTTTTCTATTAGACACACACATTTCATCATTCAGGTCCCAGCCCCGAAATGGATTCTAATTAAATTCTTCGTTCAGGAACTCCTTCCCCACGTTCAATACCCCTTCGCATTATAGCGAAGTTTATAGGGAAGCTAGTAGCCCTAGCTCAGGGCTCTAACCAAGCCCCTATGCTGTGCAGCACAGCCAGTTGTTCTTTCATGACTTCAGTGATTTGATTCAGGACATTTGGGGGATTGATATTTGGTAACTTTTTTTTTACATTCCGTGAGGTTTTGGCATGATTTCTACCCTTTGAAGTTGTTTTTTGTTCATTTTTTCAGAAAAGTGAGACCTTCTACAAAAAACTGCGCCCACACTATTGATGGTATGAATGAACTAACTACAGTGGTACATAGCTGAAGGTGTGTACATTTTAGGAATATATAGTTTGTGGGGTTGTTTTCTGGGTTGGGGTTTTTTGTGGGAAAAACTGCAGACTTGAAATTCAGAGTTGGTTGATATTTTTTGCTGTTTTTGAGCAATCATGCATTGTCTCACTTCGTGGCTTTTCGCTCCTCCGTCCGCGTGTGTAACCACACATATGGCATACCATTTGATTCGACATTTGGGGGATTGATATTTGGTAACTTTTTTTTACATTCCGTGAGGTTTTGGCATGATTTCTACCCTTTGAAGTTGTTTTTTGTTCATTTTTTCAGAAAGTGCGACCTTCTACAAAAACTGCGCCCACACTATTGATGGTATGAATGAACTAACTACAGTGTACATAGCTGAAGGTGTGTCCATTTAGAATATATAGTTGTGGGGGTTGTTTCTGGTTAGGGGGGTGTTTTGTGGAAAACTGCAGACTGTTGAAATTCAGAGTTGGTTGAATATTTTTGCTGTTTTTGAGCAATCATGCATTGTCTCACTTCGTGGCTTTTCGCTTCCATGTCCGCTGTGTAACCACCATATGGCATACCCTTTGATTCAGGACATTTGGGGGATTGATATTTGGTAACTTTTTTTTACATTCCGTGAGGTTTTGGCATGATTTCTACCCTTTGAAGTTGTTTTTTGTTCATATTTTCAGAAAAGTGCGACATTCTATGAAAAACTGCGCCCACACTATTGATGGTATGAATGAACGAACTACAGCATTATGTAGCTGAACGTGTGTAGATTTCAGGAATATATAGTTTTTGTGGGGTATTTCTGAGTTATGGGGGTGTTTTGTGGTAAAAACTGCAGACTGTTCAAATTTGGAGTTGGCTGAATATTTTCACTGGTTTTGAGCCATTGTGCATTGTCTCACTTCGTAGCTATTCGCTTCCACGTCTGTGTGTGTAACCACACATATGGCATACCGTTTGATTCAGGACATTTTGGAGATTGACATTTGGTAACTTTTTTTTACATTCCATGGGGTTTTGGCATGATTTTCCAAAACTGTCTGGCACTGAAAAGGTTAAAGGTTCTAACGGTCCTTCTTCCTAAGATGAACCACATGCTTGAAATGTTCCTAACAGTAATTTCTACTGATTGGCTGTTGGATCGGTCAAAGATGCTCAGATGTCTACTGAGCAACTGAATCAACCCAGGCGCTGGGTCAAGGGCAAGACTATAAGGGTCCTGCAAACAGGAAGTCAGTATTTCGGTTGCATTTATTTATACACAGACACAATGCTGAATTGGCAGATTAAGGTCATTGGGATGAAAAAATACTGCTCTTTTTTCTGAAAAGCATATGTATTTGCACTGAACTTCCCCTTTAAAGGTTAGTAGCTGGGCACACCAGTCTTAAGTGCTCAGACAAAACCTCACCAATAAATATTGAATGCACTTAAGACTGGTGTGCCCAGCTACTTTTCTTTCATATGAATAAGCTGTTGGCTACAGCGCCAGAGCACCTAGCAAACTATTTTTGCTGCTTGGTTTAGGTGTGCAGGATCCTAACCTTCTGCATTCTACTCTTAAAGGATAAGTACGCTGTAAAAGCAAGTTAAGTTTAATTGTAAACCCCCCCCCCCCTTTTTTTTTTTTTGCTAGGTCCCTCCTGAGTTTACCTTGAGATAGTTGGCGGCCACGTCCCTGTGTGCATCCACACATATAGCATACCGTTTGATTCAGAACATGTGGAAGATTGACATTAAGTGGGTTTTTTTGCCTGTCAAGGTGGTTTAGGTAGGATTTCAACCCTTGAATCATCTTACTTTATTTTTCACAAAACCTTCTAAAAACACGGAGTTCTTTGGATTACTGGGTCTGGAATTCTTCATGTATTTTTTTACATTACTTGGGATTTTGGCATGATTTCTACCTTTGAGAGTGTTTTTTTTAAATTTTTTTAGAAAATCTGCTAAAACTGCGAACTTCTACGAAGAACTGCGCCCACACCATTGATGGTCCGAATAAACAAACTACAGAATTTCATAGGTAAAGGTGTGTGGATTCGAGAAATATATGGTTTGTGGGGGTTGTTTTGTGGGGAAAAATTGCAGACTGTTCAAATTCAGATTTGGCTGAATATTTTTGCTGTTTCTGAGCCATTGTGCATTGTTTCACTTTGTGGCCATTCGCTTCCACGTGTGTAACCACACATATGGCATAACGTTTGATTCAGGACATTTGGTAGATTGATATTTAGTAACTTTTTTTTAACCAACTACTGACGGTTAACATAGAATATTACCAAATTAACTAAAATATCCCCACAAGTGAGATATTTTTAAAACTACACACCCGCAGGATTTTACGGTCAAACGAATGCCATATGTGTGGAAGCGAAAAGCCACAAAGTGAGACAATGCATGATGGCTCAGAACAGCGAAAATATTTAGCCAACTCCGAATTTGGACAGTCTGCAGTTTTTTCCCACAAACACCCCGAACTTCAGAAATACCCCCACAAACTATATATTCCTGAAATCTACACACCTTCAGCTATGTAGCACTGTAGTTCATTCATTCATACCATACCGATTCGTTTTGCCCGATTCGGACAAAGGAACAGTTGGCAACGATCGGAGCCGCCATACAATAATTTGACCTGACCAAACATGGTTCCTAAATGCTTGCTAAACTACCTGCAATAATCAACATAAGATAAATCATGCTGTAATCCAACTAGGGTATCTAGACATTGGCTTTATTTGCATGGAAGCAGCTAATACTACAAAAAACACATAGCACAAGAGCTGAAAAAAAGTTTATATTTATTTACCATCAATGTCTGCAGATCCAACAAACAAGTTATCTTGGAAGTTTCTGTAATTTTAGAGTCGAAACAGAAGTGTCTGCCAAAAGACTCCTCCCTGTGGAAGGTGCCAGCATGCTATTTTCATTCATCATGGCTTACCAATTACCTAAATGGAAATGGACAAAAATTAATATAGTTTCCCCCCTTACCATATAGACTCTACAATAATAGTAATATTATAAATACATTTCATTGAATTAGAGTAACAGTTTAAGAAAAAAAAGTGATATTGAAAAATTGCATTGATACGAAATTACAAAACTAAAGCAAGGGTTGGGCAAACCTCAAAAGCCAGGTAGCCAAATATCTAGCTATTAACTTTTCATTAATGTTATGGGAGATCATATTCCCTGGCTACTAAAGTCAGATTTGTCCCCCCTTGTGCCAAGATTCAGTCACTTCATAGTTAAAGGGACACTATACTGAAAAAATACATTTGCCTCATCTTAATCTATAATTAAATACATGAAGTAGCACTTACTCTGAGGTGTGTTGCTCATACCTTTAATCCAGCACACATTTTATTTAGGAGCAGTATCCGCCTCCCTTTTTAACCACTCCCACTTCCATCCGACCTGACTTTTCCCAAAAACCAACTGCCAAACTTGCCCACAGCATTCCAACTGCCACTATTCCAGCTACAGCAAAACTGCTTACGAACTTGTTTGACAGCTGATATTTAAATGTTTTAGATTGGATATCTAAAGAAAAAGGGGGCAGATAAACATAAAAAGGATACTGTGGAGGTTGGGAAGAAAATAATAGTTTCCAGCGATGGGAAATTTAAAACATTTTTTTTCTGTATGAGTCCTTTAATATATGACTGTGGTGGACAACAATCATTTCTTTAAATTGCTGTAAGAGATTTCCAGCTGTGAACTAGTTAATCGCCATCTACAACACTGATGGAAGTCACACATTAGCAAGGACTAGGACTGTGCAGGTCAATATAAAGGAATACATTTTATCTAAAAGTAATTATTTCTATTTTGTTGTGGAGAAAATAAAGGAACCAACGATACTAAAATAGCACACTGACAATTGGTGATGGTACAAAGAGAAAGCAGGAATTCCATGATTTCTGAAGCTATGCAAAAGTAATTTTAGAAGGTTTTTTTTTATTTTTTGTTCAGCCACAAATTTATATAGTATAATATAGCGAAGATGCAGTCAGGAAACGTCAGGTAGATAGTGGAGGAGCACAATCACAGTCAAGTTTAAAGGTTTCCCTGTTGGCTCTTTTTAATGAAGAAAGGAAGAAAAAGATAATGTATTCTTTACCTTGTTGTGGCATTAATTGTTACCCTGAATGAAGCAGTTTCCATCACTTAAGGGCATGTCCACCCTTATTATCAACTTTCCCCATTAATAGAATACAGTCCCCAGCCCCAACGTATAAAATTAATTTAAGAAGTGACCAGATATTTATACCTTCCCTCCTCCTCCGAGCCCGACCGGCCTTCTGCTTGCAAGACAATGCAAGCAGGGGGCGGGTCCGGCAGCGCCGTCCGTGATTGCGAGAGGGAGGGGGAGAAGGGCTGCAGTCCGCATGCCAAAATACTCCCGGAGGCCAGATAGGAGGCAGAGTCCTATATGTACTATATGCTATCCTCCGTGTGGAGTTTTTGGCACTTGGGGGGGGGGGGGGACTACAGGAGAACCTTATGGAGCTGGGATGTGAGGTAAGGATTTTACTACACTACATGGTGGGGCCAGTAGTAGTGGGGGGGGATATAGTTTTGGGGGTGGCATGCCCTTAAGTGACTGCATCTTTCAGGGCAGCAATGAGTAGTAAGGGCTAAGCCACACAGCCTGGTCATTAGTGTAGGCCAATTGCTCTGGCCACACATGGTGATGCTGCTGCCATATCACACAAAAATGTGAATATATAAATAACTGCAAAAAACAATGAAGATAATTGCAGAAATTCGCGGAAATTTGGACCAGTTCCCCTTTAATGCTTCTTACTGCTTATACAAGGTTTTAGGTGCTATGCCTTACCTTCGTTCTTCAATCAATATCTCAGGAGCCAGGGACTAAGATAACAGAAACCTTTTGCACGATCCAACACAGCATCAGTCGCTTCCTGGTTCTATCAACTATTGTGCGCATGCGCGCTATAGTGGATCAGAACCAGGAAGAGTTGGGACCTGTCAGTCTGCTGCGGTGGATTGTGCGATAAGTTTCTATTAATAGTGTGCCACATTACACCGAAAAGTAACGTGTTAATACACAATTTTTTCAGTCTGGTATGCACTCTGGATCTATCGTTTGAATCAACTTACCATTGACGGTACCAGGAGTAGCACCCAGAATTTATCTACTTCTTAATAGTAGTGCGAAAGACATCTTGTGTTTCTATGGTGCTATTTTCAGTAGGTCGGGACGTAACGAGTTAAAATAACTTACCACAACAGACACTTTGTCAAGATAAATGAAAAATATCATGATGTGGGTAAATTTGGACCAATCATGGGTCTTTAAAAGGCTGGGTGCACTGTTCCAACAAAATATTATAACCTTTTTTCCTGACAGGCAGATAACCAATCAGTTTTAAGTGGCTGTCAGCCATGCAGGGATTGTCCAAACTGGTCCATGTGATGCAGCCCTTATAGTTTGGGATATTTCTACCTCACAATAATTTAAATTTAGAATGATACAGTCTACAACATCTAGCGCAGTTCATCTTCATTGCTGCCCAGTTGTCCACGACATGCATTGATTTGCAGATGTCATGCACGTGGAGGAATAAGAAAAGCCAGAACCGCCAGGTAGCTATAAATTGCAGTTATTGTAGTTATTTTCTACATTGTATGGCTCTTCAGAAATAATCTTGCAGGTAGAAATACTGACCCATATACATACTACGAAGTTGTAAGATAAGGTACATTAAGAGAATCAGTAACAAAAAAAGATATATATTAAAGGGAAAGTTCAGTGCAAATACATATAGTTTTAAGGGGGGGGAGGAAGAGCAGTATTTTTCCATTCTAATGACCTTAACTTGCATTTTCCACATTTTGTGTGTGTTATAAATAAATGCTTCTGAAACATGACTTCCGTTTGCATGACCCCTAATAGAGACTGTTATGGTCTTGCCCTTGACCCAGCCACCTGGTTGATTCAGTTGCTCAGTAGAGATTGAGCATGTTTGACCCATCCAACAGCGAATCAGTAGAAATTACCGTATAAACATTCCAGCAGGAAATAGCAAGGAGTATAAATTCACAGATTTTTCAGAATAGAAGAGAATATGTAGAATAACTAGGTATGCATATAAACTAAGAAAATAATGATATTTACCGCTAAACTTCCCTTTAATAATGTAAATATGTGTGAAAACACAAAACAAAAAGGATCCATACTCCTGGGTATGGGGACCAG
The DNA here is from genome assembly GCA_019447015.1 of Hymenochirus boettgeri. Taxonomy (NCBI): domain Eukaryota; kingdom Metazoa; phylum Chordata; class Amphibia; order Anura; family Pipidae; genus Hymenochirus; species Hymenochirus boettgeri. The sequence continues at coordinate 43,497 of JAACNH010002003.1, forward strand.
AGCATCTAATCTTGCAACAATGGAGGCTTATCATGGATGGAATGCATCAGGTCTAAGCACAGGTGCCATAGTGACCACCTAGTATGGAACTTGTACATAATGAATACCATAGACAGTAATGAGCCTATAGGCAACTACAAACAGAATTGTGATCCATATCTAGGGACCTATCCACGGTTAGCGAGATTCCTATGTATGGGACCTATTCCACGGTTATAGGGGTCCGCTAAATACCAGGTATTTCTGCCTTGAGGCCTAGTAATCACACATTCCCAATCCCCTCTATCCAGGTGGTGTGGAATCCTCGCTGACAATGGAAACTACCAGCCTGTAGCCCTACTACCAATCCCAGGCTCTCCCGATTGACGCGGCCATACAATCCAACCAACCACCTAGCCCTTCTCCTTCTACCGCGGCCCCGGACAGGTTTGGTCATTTCATGAGTTATTACCCGTCCTATGAAAAGCAGCCGGTACCAGCCGGGGAGGGGAACGATCCGCCGTTGAGGGATAAATGCAGGTTTGCGAGACTGGCACGAAGGATTGAAGCCGCCCTACTGCACAGCCTCATTCTACTGCACCACAAGCAGCCATCACCCACATCAAAATTTCGAGCCAAACCTAAAGGGCAAATTTGATTGGTAGTATCGGAGGATAGTGATCGATCTCTCCTATTGGACGATTGACGCAAACGCACATGTAAAGATTTCATACGGGCATCGTGATTGGTTATTTTCATCCCGCAGGTCTGTGACGATGTGGTTACTTGAACGCTCATTGGCCCACAATTTGTTTGAACGCGACTGGTGGATAGAAGGCTGAAAAGTGTTGTTTGTAGCTTGTTTGTTCTTGACGGTTTCCAGGTAGAGAGTTTTATTATTGTAGTGCGTATTAGTCCAATATAAGATGTGAAAAAACGAGTACTGTGATACTTTTTCTATGGACTAACAGTTTATTTAGTTGACAAGCTTTCGAGGGCTTACCAGGTCAGAGCAGCACATAGAAAAAGTTCACCGTACTCATAATTTTTTTCACATCTTATTATGTTAATCCATAGAATGTATCTGTCCACGTGTGCCTTAAACTCTGTCCCTGCAATCCATATGCTGGTTATACACTGTAATTCATAGTAACATAGTCATTGAGGTTGAATAAAGACTCAGGGTTTTTCAATAAAAGTTTTATTGTTAAAACTGGTGCTAATTTTGCTTTAACCAATCAGATGTTAGCTTTCAAATGTTAAATAAGATCTGATTAGTTGTGGCAAAATTAGCACCATTTTAATAAGAACTTTTATTGAATCTCCCCTATAGTCCATCAAGTCCAAACTTTCCACCCTCCTTTTGTAACCTTACCTTAGGACTATGCATTTGCGCATGCGCTTTTTTCAACATTGCAATTGCGGCAATGCACCAAAATACTCATTTTGGGGGGTGATGCAATTGCGATCTGTTTGCGATAACGCAATCGCATGGGATTCGGATCTTTAACCTTTCATTGCCACCAATGGTAAATTTACGGCGCTCTATTCCTCTTTTTTGCCAAGCATGGTAAAATTTATGATTGGTGGCAATGGCCCTTTAATCCCTCCCGCAGGCTCCCCCGTGTGATCGGAGGGCACTATTCAAGTGCCCTCCCTCCCCTCGATCCCCCATCGGTGTGGTCCCACACCGATGGGGGATCTCAAGAAATTAACCCCTAAAGTGCTGGATCGTATAGGGAATCCCTCCCACCTCCCGGTATTCATTCATTGCAGAGCCGCCGACGGAAAGGAAGTCCCGTGACATCACAGGACGTCCGGGGCTTCCCTTTGGTGTCCATCCCCATATTGCCTGGTGGTCTAGTGGACTAGTAAACTGAGATCGGTTCAGATCTCAGTTTACTACCGAAGTATAGCAGCAGGCACTGCTATACTGATTGCTAGGGGCAATCGGGGGCAGCATTCATGCCCCTAGCCCCCTCGATCCCCCTTGATTTCATAAAATCGTGGGGGATCGGGAGATAGCAGTGCCTGAAGTGGTGCCCCCTCCTTATTGCCGGTCCCTCTCTGCCTTGCTAGATCGGTAAGGGAGACCCCGGTGACACTTTCCCCTTCACCGGGGTCTTCCCTTTGCAAGTGCTCTGATGCCCCTAGTGGTCTAGTGGATGGTACTGCAGTGTGATCTCATATAGATCATGCTGCAGTACCTGTATAGTAAAAGCTGTCATGCTGATGTTACTATACATTTGTGAATGAACTCAAAGTTCCATTCACAAATAGGATTTTTTCAAGTCTTTGCTATTAGCAAAGACTTAGAAAAAAAATGGGGACAGAGATCAAAATTTGGTGATCACTTCTGATCACCAAATTATTGATCTTTGCCAATGAATAAAAATCACTTCCTGGAAAATGATTTCCGGGAAGTGATTTTTCCGATCGGATTCGAATTGAAAAAGGGCATTTATGCCCGTATTCCAAGTTCGTTATCATTCCCTAAGATGATCTGATGATCATCTATGGGAATGAGCCAAAAAAAGGGGAAATGCGCACAAAAAAATTCTTAAAGTGATACACACCCCCTTTTTTTTTTTTTACCCTAAAACTCTAAATTAGCAAAAACTTTGTCTTTCCTAGCTTCCCAATGCCCCGGTGATATCGGTAAAGTAAACGCAGATCATATTTGTCCGATTTCAAGGGAAACTAAGCCTATTGTAGAAATTTTTGCAGAGGTAGAGGTACAAAAAAACCGGATTGAAGTTTTAGGATCAGTAAAGTGTGCAAAAATTGTGTGACTCTCCGTACTAACCGGTTTTCACTAAAATACCACAAAAGGGGGAGTGGGGGTGGGTTGTGCGGGGTTTTTAATTTTTTTCTTGTAATTGCAATTGCGATGGGTTCCATTTGAGCTAGTTGATGGCGTCGTCTGTTTGCACCCACCCATATGGTATACTGTTTGATTCAGGACATGTGGGAGATTGCCATTTAGTGGGGTTTTTTTCTTGCCATGTGGGTTTAGGTGGATTTCAACCTTTGAGACCTCTTTTTTTTTTTTTTTCACAAAATCTCTACAAAGCACAAAGTTTATGAATAACAGCGTCTGGAATTTTCATTATATATACAAAAGCATGATACCGTTACATAGCTGAGGTGTGTATATTCCAAAAGATATAGTTTTTGGGGGGTTTTCCAAGTTGAATAGGCTGTTCAAATTACAGAACACTGATTTTTTCTTGTAATTGCACTTCTGCATGCATCCATTTGAGCTAGTTCGTGGCCACACCTTGCACCCACGCATATGGCATACCGTTTGATTCAGGACTGTGGGAGATCCATTTAGTGAGTTTTTTTGTTGTCAAGTAGGTTTAGGTAGGATTTCAACCTTTATATCTTATTTTCACAAAATCACCTAAAAACACAGAATTCTTTGGATTACTGCGTTGGAATTCTTCATGTATGTATGAAAGATGGCCCATTATGTAGCTGAAGGTGTGTAGTTTCCTAAAATTATAGTTTGCGAGGGGTATTTCCACGTTTTGGGCTTGTTTCCTATGAGAAAGGAGCACTTAGATTTTCTTGTAATGCACTTGTGCATGCTTCCCATTTGAGTTAGTTAGTTGCCACGTGTCTGTTTGCACCCATGCATATGGCATCATACTGTTTGATTCAAGACATGTGAAGATTGACAATAGTGGGGGGTTTTACTTGTCAAGTGGTTTAGGTAGGATTTCAACCTTTGAATCATCTTATTTATTTTTTCACAACATCTCCAAAAAGCATGGAGTTCTATGGATACGCGTCTGGAATTCTTCATGTATGTATGTAAGCATGGCACCATTAGTAGCTGAAGGTGAGTAGTTTCCAAAAATATATAGTCCATGGGGGGGTATTTCCAAGTTTCTGGCGGGTTTCCTTTGAAAAGGGGTAAACGTGTTCCAATATTTATCAACGAGCACTTTTTCTTGTATTTGCGCTTGTGCATGGTCCATTTGAGCTAGTTGGTGACCACATCTCTGTTTGCACTCACATATATGGCATACCGTTTGATTCAGGAATTGTGGAAGAATTGACATTTAGTGGGTTTTTTATTTGTGGGCGGCATTTCCAAGGTTCAGGGACGTTCCTTTGAAAAAGAGTAAGCTGTTCAAATTACAGGCTCTTGATTTTTTCTTGTAACGGCACTTGTGCATGGCTACTTTGTGACTAGGCTTCCACGTCCATGTGTGTAAACCATGGATATGGCATACCGTTTGAATCAGGGCATTTGGGAGATTGATACTTGACAAGTTTTTTTCTATATTGCATGGATTTGACATGATTTTAACTTTGAAATTTATTTTGTACATTTTTCCAGAAAATCTGGTACAAATGTGAAATTCTATGCAGACGGTGCCCACACCATTGGTGGTATGCAAAAAGAATGGCACCGTGCATAGCTGAAGGTGTGTAGATTCCAAAGAATATATGTTTTGGGGATATTTCTAATAAAGAGGGTTGTTTAGTCTGACAATCTGAAAGTTGCTGTAATTGACATGGCTTGGTTTCTTTGTAGCTACTCGATTCACATCTGCGTGTGTAACAATGCTATGGCATAATTTTGATTCAGGACATTTGGGAGATTGATATTTGGTAACTTTTTTTTACATTACTTGGGATTTTGGCATGATTTCTAACTTTGAAAGTGTTTTTGTTAATTTTTCGAAGAAAATCGGCTAAACATCAAACTTCTACGAAGAACTGCTCCAACATCATTGAGGATGAATGAACAAACTAAAGCATTACATACCTGAAGGTGTGTAGATTCCAAGGTATATAGTTTATGGGGAGTATTCTGAGTTTTGGGTTGTTTTGTGGTAATTTGGATTTGACTGAATATTGTTGCTGTTTTTTAGCCATCGTGCATTGTCTCACTTCATGGCTGTAGCTTCCACGTCCACGTGTGTAACCATGCATATGGCATACCATTTGATTCAGGACATTTTGGGGATTGATGTTTGGTAACTTTTTTTTTATTCCATGAGGTTTTGGCATGATTTCTACCCTTTGAAGTTGTTTTTTTTTTTGTCATTTTTTCAGAAAAGTGCAACCCTTATACGAAAAACTGCGCCCACATTATTGATGGTATGAATGAACTAACTACAGTGTACATAGCTGAAGGTGTGTACATTTCAGGAATATATAGTTTGTGGGTTGTTGAGCTAGGGGGGTGTTTGTGGGAAAAACTGCAGACTGTTGAAATTCAGGTTGGTTGAATATTTTTGCTGTTTTTGAGCAATCATGCATTGTCTCACTTCGTGGCTTTCGCTTCCATGTCCGCGGTGTGTAACCAACATATGGCATACCATTTGATTCAGGACATTTGGGGGATTGATATTTGGTAACTTTTTTTACATTCCGTGAGGTTTTGGCATGATTATTCTACCCTTTGAATTTGATTTTTGTTCATTTTTTCAGAAAAGTGCGACCTTCTACAAAAAACTGCGCCCACACTATTGATGGTATGAATGAACTAACTACAGTGTTACATAGCTGAAGGTGTGTACATTTAGGAATATATAGTTTGTGGGGGTTGTTTCTGGGTTGGGGGGTGTTTTGTGGGAAAAACTGCAGACTGTTGAAATTCAAGAGTTGGTTGAATATTTTTGTGTTTTTGAGCAATCATGCATTGTCTCACTTCGTGGCTTTTCGCTTCCATGTCCGCGTGTGTAACACACATATGGCATACCCTTTGATTCAGGAATTTGGGGGATTGATATTTGGTAACTTTTTTTTACATTCCGTGAGGTTTTGGCATGATTTCTACACCTTTGAAGTTGTTTTTTGTTCATTTTTTC